>AYEL01085888.1:0-77384 GCA_000484575.1 Olivierus martensii
ATCTGCATAATTATACGTCATATAATTTATAAATTCTGTGCTATTGTTCTAGAACTTAAATGTTCTATCCAAATAACATTTAACTATTCTGGAATGTTCCGTTTAAACTTTATGCTTATTGTATGGTACTGAAGAGGGGCAGTTATTGCCCGAAAACGTTATACCAATTAAAAACTTAAATTTGCTTTTTAGTGCTGTTTTATTTACTTATTTAAGAAACTAAGCAAGTAGTTTACTTTATTATATTTGATATGTATTTTTAGTTGAAATATGTAGTTTATTTAAAGTTTTTCATGTTAAATGTAAATAAAATGAATTTCCAAACAAATAGTATTATAACATAAATTGTACTGCTGCATTTAATTTAGGTAATCATACATTTTAAATTATTTTTTTAGTGGTGAATATTTGCTGAATGGGGAAAAAATAAGAATTTAAATATATTCAAACAATTAGAAGTGAAAAAAGATGATTTATTCTATAAAAATGTAAAGTAAACAACATTATTTCTTTAACACAAATCCCATACTATAAGACAAATACATCTGCATCACATACAAAACTGGAGGAAAGATTTAAAGAGCACAAAAGTGATATCAGAAATATCAGAACAACACTGCATTAGTACAACAAGCCAATACCAAAACATACAATTAATATGGAACAAAACCAAGATAATAGATCTATCTTCACAAGGTGATTATAGCAATATCAGAGAAGTGAATGTTGAAATAAAATAAAAAGTTTTTAAAGATAATGACATTTTACTAAATGTGTGGAAATATTTAATTGAGAAACATGTCAAAACTTTAATTGAACATATAATAAATTCCTATTAATAGTTTATGCATCTACAGGTAATTCACAAGTTACGATCACCCATACTTACAACTGTGATAAAATTCATTAATTTTGTGAAAGTTCATTGCAATTCAATGAGTTCGAGTTCCTGACCCAATGTAGAATATACAAGAAGCATCCTATTTTGGGTCTAATTCTTGTAATTTTGTGTTCTTTGTGTTTACTAGGATACTATACATTATTTTAATAAACATTAAAAGTGAGAAATCCATAAATTATGGCCATTTCTAGCTTATGACTTATGATGGTGGGATTTGAAATTGAGTTCCATTGTAAGTCCAGATCTATCTGCATTTTAGCTTTGTTACATAAATTTATTTTTGTATAGATCGGAAGAGCGTCGTGTAGGGAAAGAGTGTAGATCTCGGTGGTCGCCGTATCATTAAAAAAAAAAAATAATTATAAGAAATTTACTAATTAATTTATTAATTACTTTATTAATTATTTATAACCTTTGCAAATATGTTCAAATTTAAAAACTAGAACATAAATGTTCAATTATTCTGTATTATATAAAGTGGTTTTGATGAGATGCAATTAAAATGCTTCCGAATTTATTGAATAAACTTTGGTCTAAATATAGCTTGTTGTTTTTTTGGAATCATTATATAAAAATCTTTACTGTCAATATATTTAATTTAATCAGAATATTAAAAAAATATTTATTTATATAATAATTTCAATTAGTATTTTTATAAAATTTTGTTTTTCAACAAATTGTAAAATTTAATATTTAATTAAATTTATTTTAAATACAGTGGGTGATCGGTTAACGAACAGTTCAGATAATGAACACTTTTTTGAAAGATTTTTATGTTCGGTTAACGAACAAATGTTTGGATAACGAACACTTCACAGAACAAACTGTGAGACCTGCAGATTGACCTAATGACAGATCAGCTGGAAAAAGGTAAAGCTGCATGTTAAAGCTGTGGCTTACCATTCTGGAGGATCCGGGAGTCCAACTTCTTCAATTTTTAGGAGAGATCTGGGTCCAGACCATTGAAACTCATCCTTCAACTTCCAGTTGACCCCATCATGGGTGTTGGTCAGCCTGTGATGATGGCGGCTCTATAAGTGGCCGTCGCCAGATAAAAATATTCCATGAGGATAGTTTGGCTTAACTAACCTAACGGAATGACAGGCTTAGGCCTTGTACGCTTGTGACTTATGGTGAGGATGGGAGAAAAGTAGTTTTCCCGATTAAAATGAACTCGGAGACAACATAAAACAAATCAAAGATTTATTAAAGAAGGTTAGAGAGAGATTTTACAATTTTTTGGTGTTAGAATGGCACCCATACCAGGTTAAGGTCAACAGGTTTGGAGATCTCTACCACGACAATGCTATTAATCACTTCCGAAAATTCCTGAAGGGGAGAGAGAAGCAATCGATATTGGGCAGATTCTTTATCAGAAAATAAACATAATAGTTGAAAATGCAAGAATATGTATGTATATATTATTGTTATTACATATAAATAAACATAGTAAGAAATTATATAATTCTTTATTTATGTTATTTTGGGTCTCTGGAATGAATTAATCAAATTCCCATTAAAACCTATGGTAAATCGATGATCGATTAACGAACAATTCGGATAATGAACATTTTCTTGGAACGGATTATGTTCGTTAACCGATCACCCACTGTAATAATCCTTTATCAAATTTACATTATAATGTTTAAAAATTAGATATGTTATAGATACCCAAATTATGTCTTCCTGGGAGATGCTAACATTGCCAAGAGTGCCTCTTTAGGTAATCGTTACTCATCTGAATCCTTGAAAGGAGTCATTTTGGATATATATATGTTATCTAGGTGTAATTATTTAGTATGCACATTTTCATCTCAAGTAAGTCATCTTTTTATTAAATAATCTGCATTAATAGAAAAAAAATTATGCTTTGTCTTTTTCTCAAAAGGCAAAATTATGAACTTCAGTAAAGTTCAATTTTTTGTTGAAAATAAATTTTCATTTGTTGTTACTTTGAATTTAATTAATTTTTCTGAATTTTTCCCCCCTCACCATTTTAAAATGTAATTAAATTTATTCTTTTCCCTGAATATTTTTATTTAAATCCCTTTTTTCTTGAAATCTTTTTGTCTTTAATTTTAGTATAATTTTTTGAAATTTTACCAAATTTAAAAACAAAAGTAAAAAATATTTTTATATGTTGCATAGCTTTTTAAGAATAAACTTAAACTCCCTTGATGTTAGTTTTATATAAAATTTTAGCTTTTCAAGGCTATCAATTAATGAAACAATTTAAAAGTTGATATCATTCTATCCCAATATTTTTTTATATTTGGTGGATTGCAGTCCTTTGGCATAATGAAAAAATTAAGAAAAATAAAACCACAAAAATATGTTCATAACATACAATAGTTATTGGGCATAATAGTATCATAAAAGATATAATTAATAATATACAATATAATGTATTTTTGAACGTAGCCTATTTATAATGCTATTAATTGTGTAATAACAGGTTATATGAAAATAATTCTGGCACATAAAGTTAACTTTTTTTATAAATATTATATAGAAAAGTAATTTTTATGAGGATAAATAGTGTTAATATCACCATTTAGTCCTATTTCTGATACATTAAAATGAGGAGATAAATGTTTTGAATAACTCAAAAAGATTTCTAAATAAAACAAATTATCTGCTTAAAATAAGTAATCGAAAAATGCTTGTACAGAAAATTATTTTCAGTCAAATTTTTAAAATATAAAAATTGACCTAGCCTTAAAAATTAGCTAATTAGTTTCTTTAAAGATTCTTATGTTTTAGTTATCAATATAAAAACTATATATATTAGATGACAGATTTTTCACATCCATGATCATCATAATGTGTTCATCAAAAGTTAAACAATTTTTCTAAAAGGTTCAGATTTGTTTGAAAAAGATCATAATTAGTCATGTTATTGAATATAGTATAATAAAATTATTATTATATCTTAGATATTACATGTATTCGTGAAGATAATAGAGGAGTTGAGCCTGAAATGTGTTTGAATTCTAATTTTTTTCTCAATGATCAAATACCTTCAAGATCAAGATTCTTTCTGTAAAAATGAATGATAAATATAATTTTGTACTGATAGTTTCATCATTAATAAACTCAATAACTTTCTGAAAAATTTGCAATTGAAAATTCAATAATTATATCTAAAATCTTAATTGTATTTCAAGATTTTTAATTTATATAGATTTTTCACTAATGCTAAATAAAGATTATTAAGATTTTATGCTATTGCATTCATTTGCTTATAAAATTTTTAAATATAATGCTAATTATTTGAAATAAAATAAAAATGTGTAATATGTAAAAAAAAACTAAGTACAATTCTATGAAATTGTATATAACTATTCTCTACAAATAATTCTTGTACAAATAATAGCGATTGATTTCCCCCCCTAGCCCTGGAACTTTGAAACAAACTTCCATGGCTAGTGGATTACTGTGATTGCACCTATATCACATTATGATGCTATATTGTTCTCTGATTGAAATGGAATCAATTCTACCTGGAACAATACAAATAATATGATACTAAAGATTAACAAACAATATAGAAAACATAAATCATGTAAAACATGAACTTTGAAATATTATAAACTATCACATTTTGGACTGGTAATTTACAAATACAACAGATGCTATACCAATGGTGGCCAAATTGCAGCTCGCAAGCCACATATAGCTCTTTGGTACCTTCAGTGTGGCTCCATAGCATGAAAGTTAATAGTTAATAGGGAGCAAATACCTAATTAATTTTAAAAATAATATATTTGTAATTTATTTACTGTAAAGAGTAGTATGCATCTTAAGTTAACCAAAAGAATAAGCACTAGTAACAGTTTAAGTTCAAAAGAAATATGTTGTTTTATTCATTTAAAAATGTTTTCTGTCGTAATCAACTCAAGCCTCTTCAGTTAACACTTTTTTTACTTACTAATACAAGAAAAACAATAAATACAATACGGAAAACAAAGATATGACAGGGGTATATGTAATTCCGATAATGAATATAGATAAAAATCAGAAAGAAGAATATGTAGGGTTGATCACAAGATTTTTAGAAAGGAGACTACAGGAATATAAGAGAGAGATAAAAACAGCAAATATGAACATGGTGCTAAGTAAAAAAGTTTATGAAGAAAATATTGAAGTGAAATGGGAAGAAGCTAGGGTAATAAAGACATGTAATACTAAAAATGATGCTATATTTAACAAAACCCTGGAGATGATAAGACGCTCATGAACGGAAAACATGATAAATGAATATCCCAGTAAGGAACTGGCTCTACCCTCATTGAAAGAAAGTATGTTTAAATAGCACAAAGTCAATTAGATCAGTAAAAAATAATAGGTGTTCGATGAATAGAAAATGGATATAAAAAGATTAGTTCAATGTTATTAAGACAATTACATATGTTAAATTATGGATCACCATGGAAACGAAAAAACATGAATACAATTTTAAAAAAATTTTTTCCTGTTAAGATTCAAAATTTGTTCGATTAGAATATTTTTCTTGTATTAGTAAGTAAAAAAGTGTTAACTGATGAGGATTGAACAACTGAAAACGTTTTTAAATGAATAAAACAATGTATTTCTTTTGAACTTAAACTGCTACTAGTGCTTATTCTTTTGGTTAACTTAAAATTTTAGAAAGTTAGCAGTAGTACTAAAAGAATTTATAGAGTAGTATGCATCTAAATGAAATAAATGCATATGAAATATATAATAAATAATTTCGAAACCATTGTTAAGATTACATGAAAAAACTAATGCGGCTCTCATTGATCCAAAAAGAAACTGATTGTGGCTCTCAAATATTCAATTGTCTCCTGTAGGCTCTTAATGACATGAAGCTTGGCCACCCCTGCTCTATACCTTGAAAAAGAAAAATATTTTACTTAGTTGAATTTATGGAAGTCAGATATGCATAAGTCAGGAAATATTTTATTATTGCAGTCTAAAAATGGTAATTTGGTTGACATTGTTACATTGCCAACTAGTAACCACTTATAAATTTTAGCAGATATCCTAATTTCTTAGTACATTCAATCCTTGAGTTACAAATTTAATTCATACATAGGTTTTGTTCATAACTCAGATACTGCTATTATTTTATATACTGTATTTTGTAATATATTTCATAGTTGTCCAATTGTGAAATATATTATAATTAGACCAACCAATTAGAAATTTTTATTTTACAAATTTGAATGAAAAGTTCCAAATATAAAATGAGGATTTTTTTGTGTAATTGTCATCATCTTGAAATGCATCATAATATATTAACTAACTGTGTAATTTTACATTATATTGGTTTCTAGAGCATTCTGCTATCCTAATGTTCAAAACTTTCTTGAGTTTTTTGAAATTTAATGAAATTTGAAAATGAAATTCCACATTCATAGATATAAAATCATTATAGAGCATGTACTGTATTTATTTGCTTTTTTTTACTTATTAAATGTTTTTGATTTATTTTATTTATTTAGATTGAAATATTTAGCATTTCTAAATCCTATTATTTAGAAATCACATTAAAAGACCAATTCTATCTTATTTAGAACTCACTTTGAAGTAATGTCATCATATTGACATAAATCACTGTTCAAATAAATTTAAATTGATTGATGAAAAATTATAATTTATAAAGAACATGATATGAATTGTTAATAATATGTAAATTAAAAATTATTTGTTACATTAGATGTTATGTAGGTGTGAACCATAAGTTTGAAACTTCTTATAAGTATAAAGTTCATATTTAAAATTATGATCTAGAAGTAAACAAGATGAATTCATTGGTGAAAATAACTATTATACAGTTATTTCTAAGCAAAGCTCTTGTATTTTCAATCAAATTTATCCTATATTTGGAACTGAAGGTTTAGTTTAAAGTTACTTTAATAATAATTAAACTATTATATTATCATCTTGACTAATAGAATTATTGTTTGAATTAAATTATTTGTAAAATTAATTAAACAAATTATTCATTACTTGGATTTGTTAGCTTGTTTTATTTTTAAATAAAACATCATGTATATTTAAGTTGTTGATAATTTAGTAATAGATTGAAAATATTTATTAATTACAATTCTTTGTTGTTATTTTTTATATTTTATATTGTGCAACAAAAGTACTTTATTATGTTAAATCAGTAATTTCAATAATTTAGATAAGTATATTTTTTCTTCATTTTTATTAACTTTTTTTATGATAATCAGATTAGCATAATTATAAACATGATAAAATTATAATTTTACATTTTTATTAACAGTGGTCAAATATGTATTTTAGTTTCACTTGTTACAAATGAAAAGTTATATGTTTTTTTTATTTAATGTGGAATTAATTAGTGCTGTGTAAACATTTATTTTTATATCACTGATTTATGATTTCACCATTGATGTGCTTGTAAATATTGATACATGATACAGTAGAGAATAGTTATTCAAAAATCATTTATCCAAACCATTCTCATCCAAACAATGCAATCCTGTAATTACAGCAACATCTTCTAGTGCACTGGTTGCTGTGTTGAAATACTGTATTATTCCTGCTCCTTAAACCATATGTTTCTATTTATTTATTTTGAAGATATATGCTGTACAGCATAAAAATTATTTTAATTTATCATTACAAAAGTTAAAAATCTGATGTTGACTTTAACTACTATATGGATAGTTTGATTGTTATTTACAAACCATTTCCTAAATAAATTATATTTTATAAGATCGTACTTTATACTTTAAAATACAGTAGTAGTAATATTCCATTCAATAATTTAATTATAAGTCCTAATTACACTTTTTTTGTATAAAATGGGTATTCTTGTATATCTTTGATTATCTAAACTAGGGCTGTCCAATCTGTAGCCGTGTGTTGCATGCGATCCAGTTCTTAATAAATGCAACCCAACATAAAATCACAAACTTCCTTGAAACATTGAGATTTTTATGTAATATTTTTTTTATTTTTTGAAATTTGCACATTGTTGTATTAGTGTTATTTACAATGCCATAGCATCAAGTATTGCACTAGTAAAGAAAAAGAAATGTGTTTCATTTCTTTTTCTTTACTAGTAGAAATATATAAAAATATATAAAAAAATAATGAAGTTAATGAAATTTTTATTATTTAAATACCTATCTACATTTCCTATTTCTATTTTCTAAAATATTTCTTATTCAGTGATTATCTTGATTCGCTCAATGATTTTTAACAAATTTCTGAACGAAAAGAAGTCAAAGTTTATTATGCTATGACATTTTTGCTTATGTTGTGTAACATAAGCAAAAATGTTATGGTGGATATTATACATTATTTATTAACTTTTTTGTTTAACAACTATCATTAGAATTAGTATATTTTATGTGCAGCTTGAGACAATTTTTTCTTTAAATTGAGCCCAAGGCAGCCAAAAGGTTGGACACCCTGATCTAAACTATTTGATTAACTGAATAATCTTGGTCCCATGTTTATAACAAAACTTATGTATTATAACAAAGCATCGATTATTTAATGTATAGACAGTTCAGATCAATTCCTAAAAATGTGATTGGAAAGAAATACATAGTTATTGCTCAATTTTTTATTGATAAAAACACACTAGAGCAGTAGAAATTTATTAACAAGTTGTTTAAAATATAATGAATTATTAGATGCTATAAAATTATGAAAATTTAGTTTTGTATATGAAAGTGTTTAGAATAATAATATAAATGTTAATACTAATTCAATATAGCATAAATTGATATTTAATTAAGTAAAATAGAAAATGACTCATAATGGCAGTATTATACTTAACAAATTTAAAAAGGAATTTGAAAAATTTTTCAGATATCTCTATAGTAATTTAATTTTGGACCTGTTTACCATGTTTTGCAATTTTATTAAAAAATAAAATTGAAAAACATGCTGTATTTATTAATATTCAATTATTTTCAATGTGTTAATGCACCATATGATAGAACTCAAATATTTATGGTAAGAATTTTGTTATCTTTAATAAAATTCATTAATATAATTAAATGCTGTGAAAATTGTGAATAAAAAGAAAAAATTTTTAATTAATAATAAAAAGCTTTTTAATATTTCCAAAAAACGTTTTATTTTAAATTTTGATATAATACAAAATTAAAATTTATATACAGTTATTTTGATATTTTTGAATAATCATAAATCTGATTTTCAGGTTTGTCGTCTAGCATATGAAATTATGCAAACAATTCATCCTGATGCTTCTTCTTATTTTCACTCATTGGATGATATTTTCTATTTTGGAGGACAGAATGATCATAGTCAAATTGCTTTGTACGATCATCATGCAAGATCATCTGATGAAATAGATTTACGTAAAGGTGATATTGTAGGAATTGCTGGAAATCACTGGGATGGATATTCTAAAGGTGTTAATCGAAGAACTCAAAAGATGGGACTTTATCCATCATATAAAGTAGTAGAAAAAGTTGATATTGTTGAATTTCCTACATATCAAGCTGTTGATAAAAATTCCTAGTCATAATTTTCTCATTAAATATATAATGCCATCTGGATAAATTACAGAACAATTATATACATAAATTATTAAATTTTCAAACTTAAAAGTTTTGTCTACAAAAAATTCAAATTATAATTATTTATGAAGATCTTCAATATCAAAAAACCTTCAAAGAGTTATCAGTTTAATCTTGCACCTTTTTATAAATGTTAATTAATATGAAACAAATCAGGAAATTATTTTAAATAATATTTTACAATAAAAATTATTTCTATTTATCCATATTTAATAGATTGAAAATAGAGCATTCATAACATTTTTCTTTAAAAAAGATATATAAATTTATCATATCATCATTTTACTATGAAAGATGTGTACAGAAGTTTTATATGTGGCAAAAGCAATCTCATTTCTTCATATATTTGTTATAGTGTCCAACTTGATGTAATTTATGGCCATATGTGATTTTCATTATATCTGAAATATGCTCAAGTATTGTACAGTTTGTAATTAATACAGTTTGCACTTTCCATGTAAAATTGCATTTAAAATCATCTTTTAATATAATAAAACAAACATCATTAAAACATACTTGAACTTCCAAAATAATTATTTTATACTATAGTTGTATATTAACAAATTATTAAAATTTGAAGATGAGAATTTAAAATTGCATGCTAAAAACATTAATGTTTCTTTTTATTATATCAATAATTTAAAAATTTTGTAAAATTAAAATTTTTAAATTGATTGTTTATTAAATATATTGTAGGTGAAATAAGTTAAATTAAAAAAACTCAAATAACTAATGATTCTATCTATATTATGTATTTGTCGTCAGTCAGTAATACAATATGGAACAATTACATAATATGAAAAAAACTATTTTATATAATCTTCAGAATAATAATACTAAAATCAAATTGTGTAAGTAAAAAGAATAAGCAAGAAATAATTTGAACAAAGTTGTTTTTTATCAATTTCTATATAATAACTTAGTTTTGTTGTTCCTAATGGAAGAGTATCAATCTTAATCTTTAATAATTCTTCTGGAAATAATTTTAGAAATTAATATAGTAAAGTTTTTCCATTTAGAATTTAATAATAAAATATTAGTTATGAATTATAAGAAATAAATACTAGATTTTTGTTCAGGAAACACATTGATTTGTATATATAAATTAATTTTTATATCATTTCAACATGCAATAGAATTTTAGTAGTATGCTTAAACATTTAATAGAAAAATCACAAATATTTTAATGTAAATATTATTTGTCATTTTCTTAGAATTATAATAAAATTTTATTATTAAAGTATTAGATTAAAACAGAAAATTTTTTCTATACAGTATTTTTAAATGATTGTAAAATGCAAATATTTTTGCATAAGATATTTTTTTCAGTGGTAATTCTCAAAACTTTTCCTAATAAGTCATATAAGTTTGATCAATGTTTAAAATAAATTCAATTTTTTATAATTAATTTTGAATAAGATATTTCTAATATAATAATTTTATTGATCACAAAAACTAATGATTAAATTTTATTAAAAGAAAAACTTTATTTGTATGAATTTATTACAAATTTCATGCAAAATTTGTTATAAGTTATTCTGATTTTTGGAAAATCATTGTGAAAATTATAAATTATATTATATTAAAATTGTATTTTGTTGTATATATTATATTAAAATTGTATTTTGTTGTATATATTAAATTTGTACAATTAACTTTATTTAAAAATACAAAAAATTTAATAAATGTAATTTGTAATTTGATTCAATATATCAATCAGTTTTTAAATTCATATTTCTCAGCTTTACTCAATGTTTAGAATATTTTTTCAAATTCTTTGAAATTCTTTATTTACTTTAAATAAAGAATTTCAAAGAATTTGAAAAAATATTTTAAACACTGAGTTCTAAACATTAAACATATTAATATTCTAAACATTGGATTTGAAATATTCTAAACATTCATTATTCTAAAGTACAATACAAATTTCATTAATTTTATATTATTAATAATAATAATAATAATAATAATAATAATACCAACACAACAATCACTCACTAGCTTCTGGTCTGCCCTGTGGGCAGTGCCAGTCAAGGCAATATAAAATTACTACATCTCTTCACAGATGGAACAAGCAAATGACTTTATTCCCATCAGATTAAACTGTAATATTAGATGGATATAATGATAAAAATATATATAAATATGCATATAAAATAAATAATATTATGTAAACTTTTCTCTTACTATTTTGTCTTTTCCAATGCTGCATTCCAAAATGTTAAATAAAATCTATTAAAATGCATCTCTAAAAATTTGTAATTAGCATAGGAATTTATAGTTCCATGATGTTCTTGACTTTAATTTATTGATCAAGGCATTTTGGAAAAGAAAAACAATGTAAATGGATTATATTCCACTATTTATAGTGATTGATTCATATCATAATCATACACCCAAGAAACAGAAAAAATTATTTTTAAATTTAAAATTTTATTATATTTTGTATAATAAAAAGATGACATTAAATTCAAATGTGCATGATGATGATAATATAATACATATACAGAATATTTAACTAAGTAATTATATTTATTATAATTTAATACAATTTCTAAGATATCAAACTGTTAAATTTTGTAAATAATTTAAATATAAAAATACATAAAGATTTATAATTGACAATATTTACCTTTGATAAATAATGAGAAACTGTATTTTCCAAATATTCCCATCTTTCTCTACTTGTATCATATTTATAAATATTTTGTTCTATAGTTGCACTTAGCTTTGATTCAAATGTCAAGTGAAAAAGTCATTAAAATATAAATAATAAAAGAATCTACATTATTATAAAAACAAAAAAAATATATGAAATATAAACAATTTTAACATATGTTAATCATATCCAAATAATTCTAAAATTCTCTTAATTAATTTTGAGAAATATAAAACTTTTCAGATTTTATTTGGGATTTTGATTTGCTAAGATTAAGATTAAAATTTATTTTTTTAAGTTAAAGAATTCCTTACAGTCTGTGGGAATATAAAATATTTATATCATATAAAGACATTATATCATTTCTGTACAAATGTTATGTTGATATATAATCTCATACTAAAATAAGAGGCAAAACTTTTGTTACTTAATAAAAATTATTCTAGATATTTTGTAAAATTTTAATTTCAGTTAAAAATTAGTAGTTAAAATGTTCAGAAACAGATTAATATATTCAATATGTATAATTACATCAAACTATTCTGCTTCTTAATAGTTTAACATTCAACAAATTAAATAGCTCTATAGAGGATCAAGTTTATTTTATCATTACAATGCTTGAAATAAAATAGATATATAGTGCTTTTGACATTTATATACTGAAGAGGATTATTATATATGATATAAATTACATAAATAAATTAAATACAAAAATAAATATAATTTGTATTCGATATTATTTATTTTGTGTTTGTTTATGTAATTTATGTCATTTGTATACTGATGTTATTATATACGTCAAAAGTTCTATATATTTATTATAGTTCAGGCATGGTAATGATAAAATAAACTTGTTCCTGCAATAGAGCTAATTAATTATCTGAATGCTATTATTTCTGAAATTTTTTAAATTTGTTTTTACTTAAATTTATTGGGAATTCTCCAATTAATTTAGCATGGTAATTCCAAATTTATTCAGAATCCAATTATTACCAAATAGTACTGATATAAATGATTACATTTATCATACTTTGTCCATAGCTAGCTCCTCTGGCCATGGACAAAGTACAGGTTATTGACCTAAAAACCACTTTTAACCACTTTCACAGTATATAAGGAGGTGATTTTTCTGATAGACTCCAACCATCTCTGATATGAGCAACAAGCGACCAGGATCCTCTCCCTAAAGAATGCAGCAAGAGGATCTTTCCAATCTTCTTCAATTTTCTGCTGATGAAACCTATGACTTTCCTAGAATACGAAGTAGTGAAGGAGAAAATAGAAATCTCACAGTATTAACAGCGGAGCAGGAACTTTTGCAGATGTGGAAAAAAGTTGTACATTACCTGGATCTCTATAGAATCTACCATTTCCCTCAACTTGCCAACAGGACTGGGAAAATATTGTCCTGCCGTCTTGCAAGTTGGATACAGAATTCACCAAAATCTTGGAAGACCCCGAATTCTGCATGATGTGCCCATCCGAAACTGCGAAGAAGCTATTGGCCTTATGGAAGAATGCCAAAGACGAATGTGCAGAACAAAGACACGCCAAGAGTCATCATCATCTCATACCATGGAAAATGAGGATTCGAACACCTGCACATACTCCACGACTGCAGCTGGACCAGTCAAAGTTGCAGATGTGTTATCACCCAAGGCCTGCACATCCGATGCCGTTCTAAGTGACCCATTTGGAGTACCAACATTGAATTCAAATTGATCCTCAATATCACAAACTATCTTCTACAACAGCGATGGCGAACCTTTTGAGCTCGGGGTGTCAAAATTTTGAAAAATCGAAACATAATTTTCGTGGCATGTCACACATCACAAAAGTAGACTAAAAAAAATAGAAATATAAATAATTATTTGTTAAATGGCATTTAAAATACAAAAACCAAAATTATGAAACCAATTATTTATATCAAAAATTGAAAATTCCTTTTATGCTACTGTCCCAATTATGTGAAAAGTTGACCCAATTAAGCATTTAAATTATGTATTAATTTATTAGTTTGGTTTCTGTTCTTTGAGATTGGCCCAATTATGCGGCTGCTCCAATTAACCGATGGACCAATTAAGTGGAATCCACTGTATATTAAGAGTTAAATGATTGTTAAAAGATCAAAAAGTTAAATGATTGTAAGATTAAAAGATATGGCATTAAGTTCATCTATAACAAAACACCATTCAGAATTTTGGAAAAATTTATCAATTAGTTCAAAAATTATTAATGAAGGTGCATAAACAAAAAAAAGGAATCTGAAACATAAGTTTCAGATTCCTTTTTAATCTCCAAAAGAATCTGAAACATAAGTTTCAGATTCTTTTGGAGATTAAATTCAAAAAATCAACTTTGTAAATTAGTAAAAAATAAGCTCAAATTTTTACTTTTTATAATAATTAAATGTTAATTTTTTTAGGTTGGACAATTCTTCTTCCACTTGCCAGTTTTAGTTTTAGTTGCAAAAAGTTTGAAATCAATAAAAAACACATTTCCCCAAATCAGCATTCTATGTGGTACCACAAATGGAGAAGTACATCTTTTGATTTGGAATAGTTAGATCATTACCATGAATTAATTTTGATAAATTATATAATATAAATATAAATTGAAATATTTGTAAATAGCTTGTTTTATATTTGTACACCTTAAATCAAGATGTATTTTTCCTGCAATTGTATTTTTATACAATATTCTATTTGTTTAAAGATTAAACTATTTGTATACTTTATTTTCTTATTTAATAAAAATAAAATTATTTCAATATTTATTAAATCTTATTCTTCCCTATTTATCAAAGAATATATTCTTGAGTTAAATAGCTAAAGTTATAATTCAGCAACAATTCAAAAATTTCCTAATTTTTTAAATTAATTTTTATTGGAAATCTTATGTTATATATGTGTATGTGTATGCACATACGTGTATATGTGTATATATATAATACCTTGCAGTAATTCTCAGTTAGTTTGTGATAGTATATTTGTTGGTTGGATGACCATGCAAGATTTCTACATGAAGAATGATTCAGTTGTAAGATCCACACCTCCAGATTTATTTGTGAAGAGGTTCAGTTCTCATAGTTTGCTACAATACTTGTGATGAAATTAACCATCTAGTTAAAGGTAATTTGAACTTTACCTTCAGTTTTCTTGTTAACTTCATCAAAAGTATTGGTCAACTCATGTTATGTTTTGAAAGAATTATTATCATATACTATATATTCTATGTGTAAAATGCAACAATATAGTTTTATTAAACTAAATCATTCAAATTTTGGACAAGTAACAAATTACTCTTGGACTCGTAATATCACTACTTTTGATTTATTTTTATTTATTTGTGTTCAATTTTATATTCAGGGGAGTGTTTTGAAAGAAATTGATTATATTTTGGTAAGAAGAATGAATGATACATGTTATAAGTTTGAATTAATAATTGCAATACCGGTAATTATTACTATTGATAAAAAGTGATAATTTTCAAATATTCTGAAATCACTGAAAAAATTTTTTAGGAATGAGAATAGAAAACAGTAATAAGCACTGATTTGAAACTTATAACATGTATTTCAAAATATTCAACATTCTTCTTACCAAAATATAATCAATTTCTTAGAAAAGTTCTAATTGCAGAAAAGCTCTAATTGCAGAAAATAAGTTTTATTTTAAAACAGGTTTTCAGTCTTACATGAGACTATCATCAGTACAGTCCATAAGAATTCAAATGGAGAAGTACATCTGATTTGAAATAATTAGTATTCTTATGGATTTTACTGATGATGATTTTAAGTAAGACAGAAAACTTTTTAAAATAAAATTTATTTTCTGCAATTAGACCTTTGCTATGAAATTAATTTACATTTAAATACACGTTGGTTACTTTATAATTATTAATAGTGTTTTTAAATTCACAAAAACATTTTATATCCATTCAGATATAGCTTACCTCTTATTTATAATAATCTATATAATATTTGGAAAAAAAATTTTAATAATTAAATGCGGTACTAAATTTTTTTAATCAAAAAAATATCTCAAGTCAAATATATACATTATAACTTGTTTCTGATGTCTGGCTTACAAGACTTAATTGCTTAATTCAAATTATAATAATTATGAAATGAAAAACTTCAAAAAGGTGAAAGGATAAAATGATTATTTCTGTTTATATTTATCCATTTAGAATGGAAATAATATTTACTTATATCCTAAAAAAATTTCCAAGTTTTTTATTTTAATACCTGTAAAAAATTGAAAAGTTAAAAAAAAAAATTTGTCTCTAGATGATGCAATATACTGAATATATATTATTTGATTTTGCATTACATAATATTTAGGGATAGAATTTTATAGCTAGAATTTTTATCTGATGATCGCCTTATTTGCATTTTTTGTTTTCTTGTAATATGGATATTATAGGTATACCTTCTTCTTTGAAATGAATTTTTGTTTTTCTCCAATTGGTAAACAAAATTATAAATTTAAACCAACTGGAAGTGATGTTTAAATAACTCATACAGTACATTACATAAAAGTGCAAGAAAAAATTTTTGTAAAATTGATTCTTTTAAAATCGAATCTTCTATCTCTGGACAAAAATTTTTCTGGAAAATATAAAAAATTATGAAAAATTCTTTATAATTCTGTAATAAATGTTAATTTATGCAATACAATATAAGTTTGATATAAGATATGCAAAAAAAATTTTAAGAATACTGTTATTAGGATTTTACCGTTTTGTAAACAACTTTTTTTTTAATCTAAAAAAATGTCAAAATTAGTTTACACTTCACTTTTCTTGAATGCAGATTTCGCATTTTTTCAGAATATTCTAAAGTTTATTTCTAAAATTTTAGAAATAAATTTATGTAGCCTTAAATAATTCTGTATTCTTATTTTATTCAAATGAAGATTTCAATAAATTCTAAAAAAAATATTGTACTAATTCGTAAGATGATAAAATCGTTTGATTAATCCAAATTAAATACAGTAATCTCAATCGTAAATGCATAGTATTGTAATTTATGTTTATGCTTTAGTTATATCTATATTTAAGCAGTTTTACATAACCAGTATGCACAAATTTCAAATACCAGAACCCTTTTAGCTTTCAATTTAAAGATTTTCGTTTTTAAATTTGATGTTATCACTTGTTAAGACAAGGATTCCCAATTGGATTTTTAGGAAGCGTGTGTTTTCTGTTGCTGTGATGAAAATTAAAGGCGTAAAATCAATGATATGTGTTAATATATGAGTGCGAAGATTAGAGGAATATTAGATCTATGAGTTTCTTGTGTGAAATATTCCGTTTTCGAATTGATAAATTAAAAATATTTTGTATTTTGTTCACTGAATAAATCCAGTTTGCAATATTGCAAAGTTATATCCAATTATAGTGTATGTAGACAGCATAATGAGTTATGTCCATTCTATAGATTATTCTTTTAACTGTGCACTATTTACTACAGTATTGTAATTATTCCAAAATAAGCCATTCGTTACTACTAAAAAGAATTCGGGTTATTTTTATAATTGCAAAAAAACAAAAGAAATAATACATTTTCTTTGCTTTTCAATTATTTTATCAATGTAAAAAAATATATATTGAAAAGGGGTTTTTTATTAGAGTAATAAAAAACAATCTTTCAATATTTTCATTAAAATTGCATTTACTTTAAGCTTTTCCATAAAATTTAATAATGATAATGATAAACAAGCAGTTCCGAAAGGAACTAAATCGCCTATTTTCCAAATGAGTCCGTTATTGTTAAATGATTAAAGTTAAGAAATTAAAATGTGTCTCATCAAAATAATCTTCAATGGAATGAAGAATTCATATGTAAAAAATTTTAGCGTCATCCATTGTCAATAATATAAACTAAAATTTTGATAAAAATTCCATCCTATAAAATTTAAGAATGCAATGTCGGGTGTCATTTAATGACAGAGCATAACTACAGAATCTCATGAAAATCTGCAAGTTAATACAAAAGTTATTAGTGGGAGACAGACATGAGCCCTATCTTATAAGCCTTCATTTCCTTCGGAAAGTAGGCTAACAAAATTATTTTTTGTCAACAGATGAGTAGAAAGTGACCAAGTGAGTAGCGAGCTAAACAAGCCCTTCCCACAGTTTTCTCATTCCTGTGAGGACGAAATCGAGCCCTGACCCAATGATAAATATTTCCAAGGGGTGTAACCGACTTCTCTATGATGGAAAGCCGAAGCGTTCACGCAGCCAATCCGCCAGGTTAACAAAATGACGTTAACCCATGTGTTAACCATTTCAGTAAAATGCTTTCGTGTTAAAGACAATATTTGACATTACAAGCCCGAAACTTTTATTATAGTATTAACCCGTCACAGTGAACACTAATCATCACTGATTGGAAAATGGCATCATCTGTTGACCAAAAAACGATAATGTTTTTTTTATCATTATCAATGTTTTTATAATATGCCATTATAAATTCTTTATCTATGTTAGAACTAGCTATATACTGTATTACTGTTTTTTTTCTTAAGAATATTAGGGTAAAATACAGCATTTTTTTATATTTGTAAGATACAGGTATCCCTCGTTATACGCGATCTCACTTTACGCGTTTTCGCTATAACGCGATTTTAAAAAGTAAATTAACCTTATAAATTAAAAAGTTTCGTTTAAAAATTGTCTCATATACAGTATATGAGAAATGTGGATGAACTGCTCGAATCTCAGTTATCAGAGCTCACTAATGAAGAACTTCTGAAGGTACAATTGTCTCCTTACCGAAGCACGGCAAAAATGGTACAGATCGAAAGGGGGTCGAAACACCCAAAAAATCCCTAGTAGACCAGGGGTCAAAAGTCAAACGTTTACGAGATACAGAGGTATATAGGTAACGGAGCACGGGATGCACAGTTTGTAACCGACGGAATTTTGTGGCTCTATGTCTCGTAAACGTTTGACTTTTGACTCCGGTCCACTAGGGATTTTTTGGTTGTTTTAGCCCCCCTTTCGATCTGTACCACTTTCGCCGTGCTTCGGTAAGGCGACAATTGTACCCTTCTGGAAATGGAAAACATGAATGATGATGATTTCAATTTCTAGAAATCAGGAGCCCTTTGTTGCTGAGCCCATCAAATAGCTTACAACAAAACAAATGACTGAATATTTTAAACACATTGAGAGTGCCATCTGAATAATTGGAGAAAATGAGCCTAATGAGACTAGAAGCGCCAAAGTTGCGAGAGAAATTCAGAATTCTTTGGCTTGCTACAAAGAACTTTATAGAGAGAGAGGAAGAATGCTGCCCATCTACTGAGTCTCGACTGTTTCATTAAAAAGTTGATCATCAGTCTATCATCCCCAGTGCCGGATCTAGTTAGTGCGGAGCCCGATTGGAATATTTTTGCGGGTCCCTCAAAATATGGCTTATATGTATAAATAAAGACCCATTTTTGTCGGCTGGATTCGCTATGTGGAAACACTGCGGCTTTCCACTCTGGAGGACCCGGTTCGAATCTCGAGTCCCCTTGAAAATATTTATCATGATCATGAAGTCGGGCCCCTCCCGTCGATCCGGCTGATTTCTCCACAGGGATGGATAGCGTGTGGAAGGACTTCTTTCGCCCCGTCAATTATTATTATTATAGAAAGAAAACTCGCATCATCCGATGACAAACAAAGAAGGGTTAATTATTTGGATAAATTTCACCTCGATGTGAAAATTCGAACAATTTTATTTATATAGGTAACGGAGCACGGGATGCACAGTTTGTAACCGACGGAATTTTGTGGCTCTATGTCTCGTAAACGTTTGACTTTTGACTCCGGTCCACTAGGGATTTTTTGGTTGTTTTAGCCCCCCTTTCGATCTGTACCACTTTCGCCGTGCTTCGGTAAGGCGACAATTGTACCCTTATAGCTGTTGATTTTATAAATATTTTTAATATGGCTATTTTATTAATACTCATGTAGAGTGCATGATTAAGTCAAAAATGTCTATGAAAAAATTCAAAATTAGAATGAAGTTACACTTCATCCATAAATTACATCATACTGTTTCAAATGCTTTTGGACCTCCTTTCCCCTTCATGATCTTTTGTTATATCATGTTTGATGCTCCTGATCATGACATCACAAATTTCAAAACCCCTTCTTCTTCTATTTAAAAATTTTTTCTCTGATTTTATGTAAAAATAAAAAAAATACATAAAATAGAAAATAGGAATCCTTTAAATTAATACAGTGATACCTTGGTATACATCCTTAATCCATTCCAGATCCTTGGACTTATACCAAACAGGACATATACCAAACAAATTTTTCCTATAAGAAATAAAGGGAAAAGGATTAATCCGTTCCCATGAAAAAAATCCTATTATAATTGGCATATTATACATTGATGGGATTGTACAAAATAATTTAAACAGTGCTTAATAATAAAATACATAAATACAAAAGCAATTACAGTAGATGAAATAAATGAAAGTATAACCTTGCTACCTTGTTGAGAAGAGTTCAGTGACTACTAAGATGATGATGAGAAGGGAGGAGGAGATGCTATTGTTTGGAAGGAGATTCCACTTCCAATAAAACTTTAGGAATCTGAAATTCTGGTGTTTTTTCTCTTTCCTATTTTCCTCTCTTTTCCTGTTGAGGCTCACCAGGTTTGACTTTTACTAAAAATCTGTTCAAAGAACTTAACTTCTGCCTTCTTTTCAGGCTGTTTCAGAAATATGACATTGTCTAGTCATTACAGACAATGCTATTATGACTTGTTATAATTTTTATATAAGGAATGTGTTTTTTAAGAGAACACACAACAGACATACAGGTTTTACCACATTAGTCTGTCGTATTCCGAAGAAAGTTGTATACCAAGCAAAATTTTTCGCATCCAAACAGGACATATACCAAGTTGGACTTATTCCAAAGCAGACATATGCTGAGGTACCACTGTACTTTGTTACATATATTCTTTGATCTCCAAATAAATCTTCAAACAACTGAGTATAAATGTCTTAAAATTAACTGTGTCTTACATTTTATAACAAATCTTTCTTCACATATATTACATTGGAGTATTTATTTTTGGAACTATTAAGAATAACATTAAATTTTTTTTATAAAATATAAAATCGTAAAAACATAAACTAGCCATTTTTATGGTGTCATATTACAATTTCCCCCTTCCTTTTCTCTATATCACTAATCTTGAACATCTTATCTCCTCCCTTCCCTAACAGTGTGGTGTAGTTTGTGGATGCATCCTTAGATAACAATTTAATTTACTAAGAAAAATAATTACTACATAGTAAGATACATCTTTACTATATTGCTAGCCAAGAAAATAATATGCACCATTTCCTAAGATGGAAGGTGGTTGGTTACTTATTAGATTAACATTTTGTATATCACTCACAATAAGAATGCAGTCTATTTAAGTTAGGATTAAAGTAAAAGACCAGAGATGAAAGTAAGATAGTTTTTTAGTTAATCTAATAACTTTGTTACAAATTTAATAAGTTTGCATTTCTACCAGGTTGCAAACTTGGCAACCTGGTAAAAATGCAAACTTATTAAATGACAATGAATGACAAACAAATTGACATGAATGACAAATTGTTTTTAACAAATGACAGTTCATGACAAGACCAAAGCTATATGCTAGGATGGTAATATAATGGTGATTAATAATAATGCATAGTTTTTGTTTTTCAATATGTTATGTGAGACTGTCTCATGCTCCTCTCCTAATGTTTTATATAATTTTGGTGGTGTCTAGCTAATCAATCTTCAATTAGTCTAGCTGTATTTCCTTTCTTTAAATCATATTGGTAGTCTTTAATCCCAATGAAATATTACATTTAAGATACTTAGCCTATATATCTTCCCCATTAAGACTCATATCACAGAAAAATTTAATAGATCTCTAGTTAGGTTAAGTGGCTTATCTTTTCTTGGCAGTTTGAAAATGTAATTATATATATTATATAAATAATGATTTCAATTTCTGCATTTGTAAAATTTAGAGATTTAGTTAGGCATACAGTACATGAATATTGTGCAATATGTTTCACTTCATCATGGTAGGTTGCAGTATTACAAGACAATATGTTTCATCGCTTCTCTGCATAGAATATACAATACATTCCTAACATTCATAGCCATATTCTTCTCCTTAGTTTATTATTTTACAAACTTTTGTATTTGTGGAATGCACATCAATACTTTGTGCTTCTTGATATTGCTTGCTCTCATTCCTGGACCTTTAATTGCAAATTAGATAGATGTGTTCTTAATGACTCATATATAAAGTGTTAATCTAACAAGCAACTAGCAATTTTCCATCTTAAGAAATTACATTAAGTTTCTTTTGCTAGCAGCATAATAAAGTTTACTCATGCAGTATGCATAATTTTCTTATCTAGTAATTTAAATTTCCATAATTATTAAACTATTGAATTAACTGCATTCTAATTTTGAATTTTTTTTGCAGTTGTTATTGATTTAATCATATTTTTCATATTTAATGAATTTAAATTATTTATATTATTACTAGTTTTATTTTTCAAATTTGCCAAAAATTTAATATAATGATTACTAATTTTGTCATTATATATTTTTAATTACAGCAAAATTAAGTTATGACTATAGAATGTGTAGTGTTTTTCATTATGAAATTATTTCTTTCTAGCAGAAAATAACTGCAATAATCTTTAAATAAATTGTATTTAAATTATTTTAATATTTTATTTATTCTGAAAATCAATCCATTTATTTGAAAAGGAAACAAGTTTTAATTTTAAAGTACATTTTAAATTTTCAGGAAATATATTTCTAAACATTGCAAAAACATATTTTTGTACATATTAAAAAAAAATGAAAATGTACCTATATTAATTTTCACAGTAATTTCTTCACCTTACCGAAAGATCAACTAAAGTAAAAAATATTTTAACATTCAAATTAAAAATTATATATACAGGTTTCAATATATACAAATCTTATATTCCTGGCAACATTACATATGTCGAATCTTGTATAAATTATTATATGATTAATATGAATACGCTAAAATATACACACGTGTTTATTTGAGCAAGGCATAAGTACACAGATTATATTTTACAGAGCAAGATAGTACACAGTATATTTATATTTTATATAAATAACTGTGTACTATCCATCCAGCTTAGCCGTGACCATCGATGCAAGTACGCTTGCGCTAACTGAACGAGTCCAGTGACAAAATACGGATGACAGCTTCGCACATGGATGTTTTAAAAAAACACTTCACGGATATTTTGTTCAAGACTGTTAATTCCCTTGGTTTTAACTTGTACACTTGTTCCTTAGCCCAATCCCAAAGGAAGAAGTCGCATGGGGTTAGATCGGGGCTGCGTGCAGGCCATTCTGTCGTTCCCCGGCGGCTAATCCATCTGCCAGGGAAATTGTCATCAAGCCATGTTCTCACTGGAATTGCGTAGTGGGGCGGAGCTCTATTTTGCATGAACTGCAATTCCCTTCCATTTTCCCATTCTTGAATCACAGGCCATACGTACGTTTGAAGCATCTCCAAGTATCGTTCACCATTCATGGTGTTGCGTAGCACGTATGGACCAATGAATCTGGTAGACGTCATTCCACACCAGACGGTTACCTTTGGTCTTGATTGCATTTTTTCCACCGTTACATTTGGATCGAAATTTGACCAATAATGACAATTGTAACGGTTCACAAAACCTCCGACGTGAAACACCGCTTCATCAGACCACAGGATATTGTCATACCAATCTGGATAATCATCTCCCCAACCAAGCATAATCTCACAAAATTCCATTCTCCTGTCTCAGTCCTCATCAAACAGTTCATGAACGTAATGTAGCCACAACGTGGCCGTAATGTGTGCGTTCCAAGGTCGAAAATGTAATTCACTTTTTAAAATGGTCATTACCGTGTGACGTGACAATCCCGTTTCCCTAGCAGCTTGTCTTGTGAACTTTGAAGGGCTACGTTCAAACATATCCTGAACAACATGCACATTTTCTTCCGATTTGGATGTTGAGGGCCGTCCAGATCGACTTTCATTTAACACACTCACTACCAGTTGAGTGGTAATTTATTAATTTCTTATGACAGTTTTTTATTGTCTTAGAGTTAAGCGTCGCATTCCTACCTCGCTCTTGCCTCCACCATCTCTGCACTTGCACCACCGACCTCCAAACTTCATACCTGGCGGCAATCTTAGCTCTGTTTTTTACGCTGTATACATCAGCTATTTTGTGGTTTTCACTGGATCAGCTTCTGAAATCATAAATGGTAATCCTCACATTAGTAAACAGTATTACACGCCAGCTAAAGCTGATGCTAGTTTCTAGGATAATCTAAATTAAAAGTAGGTATTGACTTTATAACCACCCTGTATATATTTCGTCATCAAAAAAAACATTAAAAATCGCCAGATCTGGCAACAATAAAGGCTGGTTCCCACTAGTGCGAACACCCTGTATATAACCACCCTGTATATATTTCGTCATCAAAAAATATATATTTATAACCACCCTGTATATATTTCGTCATCAAAAAAAAAACATTAAAAATCGCCAGATCTGGCAACAATAAAGGCTGGTTCCCACTAGTGCGGAACCGCAACGGAAAATCCGCTGATGACGAAAGCAGTGCGGTTTTGACGTCATACCGCGCGGCAAAACCGCATCGTAATAGAATGAATTCTTTTCAACTCTTCCGCAACGGTAAGAATATAGGGGCTCTAGGCAAGAACCGTCGTCTATAATCTGACCAATAAACTTTAACCTATTTTATGACGTAGAAACATGGCGATGGCTACTCGATTGAATACCAGCGAATTGATCGGAATAGTAAGAAAGTATCCATTTCTGTATGATAAATTCCATGAGAATTATAAAAACGTCACATTAAAAGAGAACAGATGGTTGGAAATATCAACTGAATTAAATTCAACAGGTTAGTTAACCCGTTTTGTTTAAAATTCATCCTAAAATCTTGCACAGGTTTAGGTGATATAGTTTAAACAATAGAAAATAACTATTTTTTTAATACTCTATTAAGTTGAACCCGTTAAAAAAAAATGTAGAAATCTTCGCGACCGA
The DNA here is from genome assembly GCA_000484575.1 of Olivierus martensii. Taxonomy (NCBI): domain Eukaryota; kingdom Metazoa; phylum Arthropoda; class Arachnida; order Scorpiones; family Buthidae; genus Olivierus; species Olivierus martensii. Next base: position 25,267 of record AYEL01085888.1, read on the forward strand.
TATGTAAAAGAAAACGTGCATTTAACCTTCCAAGTGGTTCTGGGAATACAGGGAATCATAAACATAATTGGATCTTTATCCTTTTTTGAATGGATTTTTAAGAGCCAGCGTAGAACCTAAAGCAGGGGTGGGCCAAAGGCGGCCCGCGGGCCGGATCCGGCCCGCGAAGGCATCTTATACGGCCTGCTGCTTATACGTCCCGCCGTTAAATTAGAACACACAACAGTTTCAAGGCCCACATTTGTAAAATTCTACTCTAAAAAAATAATAAAATAATGGATACTTTGTAGTGTAAAAGAATGGATACTTGTCGCTAGTGTACACGTACACTATAGAGTTACTCCAAATTTTGATGATATAAAACCATGAACATAGTAAATTTCATCATTCACATTAAGTTGTAAATTTGTTTTTACAAAATTAACTTTATAGGGTGCTAATATTTTGTAACATTCTGATGTTATAGGTTGTTAACAATCAATCAGTCCTAATATTTTGTTATTCTGCTGTAATAGATTGTTAGCAATCAAATAGTTTGATAAAATAAATATTTTAAAAGTAATATATTAAGAATGTAAGTATTAAGTGAATCTGGAACAGAACAAAACAGAGTTCCAGAATTCTGGAAGTCTGTTCTGTTTGTTCTGGTAATAGATTGTTAGCAATCAATTAGTTTGATAAAATACTCATGTTTTTAAAGAAAATTATCTGAATTTTATTAATTCGTAGGACAAATTAATTTTCTAATGTTTCTAATGAAAAAAAAAGTTTCTATGGATGCTTCTGAACTCTTTGCATAAAACAAAAACTAAGAAATTAACACAAGAAATGTTAATGTGATAAATTAAATTAAATGTTGGACTCGATAATTTGTTTAGTTTTTCTGTCTGAAATCTTACGTATGTGGAAAATTTATCATATATAGTAATTATTATTTTAACAAATATTTCTTAACAATAAGTAACAATAAATATTAAAATGCAGTATCAACAAAGTCGAATATGTACTGATACTTTAAAATTACTTTAAGACAGTAAATAACGAAAGCGAAAATCGTCATTTATGCAAACTAAAAATAATTTCATACATAACTAATAGCTTTAAATTATGTTCAGTTATACAAAAACATTTCTGCCCAGTACTTGTCTTGCGTACAAGTTTTACCCTATAGTTTCAACTTCTAAAATATTTGGATTAGAACTGTACGCAACACGCAAATGTATTAAGCAAAGAAATATTCTATCCGCTGCCATTTTCAAAATATATACACATATAATTGAATTTTGGGTATGGTTTTCAATTTTATACATTTCAATGCAGGGGATATTACTAATACTAAATTAGTAATATCCCCTGTAGAAAAGCAATTTCTATATTTGGCAATTATGCACTCCACGCCTAATGCTTAGTATTAGTAATATCCCCTGTAGAAAAGCAATTTCTATATTTGGCAATTATGCATTCCACGCAAATATTACATTTTTATGTATTCAATTATACATAGCTATTCAATATAGTATTTGTAAGTGGAAGAAAATATCTCTTCACTATGAGAAGAAGAAAACAATTTCATCGAGAAAATTGAAATATACTTTTTGGCATTTCTTTCAATTTTTTTCATTATTTTAATCATTTTTTCAATTACAATGACAATGGTTATTTATCCTTATCTCAAAATTGAAGAATATGGCGATTTAGAGGCTGCAGTATGTTCAATCTGGATTCATATATATTTCAGTTATGCAATAAGTCATATAATGTCAGTTTTTTGTTGCTGTTCAATCACTGGTTTGGTTATAGGGAAAAGATTTGTCGAATTATCAAAACAAATACAAATGAAAAGAGTGGCGAATGTAGAGTTTTTGCAAGACATAATGGAAAAACATTTAGAAATAAGGGAGTTTTTTGAACATGTAAATGAACAATGGAAAATACTCCAGTCATATACATTCATTTTGTCTATCTTGCTTGCTTTTTGGTATATGGAGCAATCTTTTTAAGCATGAATTCAGTTATACAATATGCAATTTTACTCCAGTCATATACATTCATTTTGTCTATCTTGCATGCTTTTTGGTATATGGAGCAATCTTTTTAAGCATGAATTCAGTTATACAATATGCAATTGATATATTTGCATTGTTATTGCTTTTTGGATGTTTGGCATCAGCAAGGACATTATCCGTATTATCCTCTTTGGTGAGTATTGTTTTATATGATAATAAATTCAAAATTTAAGAAACATATGTAGAGTTTTCTTTTTATTTTTCTAGATGTATGATAATTTCATCGCTGTGGGGAAGTATTCTTCAACTTTTTTGCCATTAGAATATAAATTTAAAGTAGGTTACCGATCAAAGTAAATCTTTTTTTTTTATTATTATTTGTTTGTACATTTACAATTTATATCAGGTTGTTGGCTTCATGAAAAGATTCGGTGGAAGACCTATGGGAATATCATTTGCTGGATTTTTCTTCGTCAAGAGACAGTTTTTCATTCGTGTAAGTATCAAAAAAATTTTTTTTAATCTTTTCTTTTCAAATTTCTTATTATTATGAAAAATGCACAGTTACTTAAAGCAATGTTTTTAAATGAAACAAAATAGACATTCATAGATCATAGTAGATATTCAAAAATCATAAAAGTTTAATTAAAATTAGATTTATATTTTATGTTACAAATTAGTAATATTTTAAACAAAATAGACATTCATAGATCATAGTAAATCATAAAAGTTTAATTAAAATTAGATTTATATTTTATGTTACAAATTAGTAATATTACAAATGATTGCAAATTCCACCTTCTTATTTATTATCCTTATTATGTTGAGATAGATTCTAAATTTAAAATGAAATATCGTTGATGGTCTATAAAAGCAATAGTTTATAAATTTAGAATATAGGATCCTAAGAAAATAAATTTAGCTTTAAATTTAAATCCATATAAATATATTAATTCAACTTTAATATATAAATTTAGTCTTAATTATTATATTAATTTTAATAAAAGGAATATATATCATACAATTTATAATAATCAACTTGGTAAAAAACTTTTCCATTTAAATGTATGTAAATATTACTTTGAGTGGAAGTTATCTGAAGAGGAATTTTTCAGTTTAGAGCTACAATGAGATGTAAATTCAAATTTAAATGCACTTTAAATAAATTTTATGATTCTAATCTTCCGAGACTTCTTTGTTTAACATGAGAAAATTAAAATCTTGCTTAACGCAATTTATACATTGTTTTTAATTTATATCTGTAATTATCAATAAATTCTTTGCAAAAGTTTCAGAAAATAATATTATAATTTTCTTATTTGTAGGTTGTTGAGTGGTCTCTATTCTGTCTTTTCTACTCTGCTTCAATTAATTGGCGTGACCGGCCAAAAGAAATGTTCTTTAGGACTGTTTGGAGATATTTTCACTAGGAATAGTGAGTGGTCTCTATTCTGTCTTTTCTACTCTACTTCAATTAACTGGCGTGACCGGCCAAAAGAAATGTTCTTTAGGACTGTTTGGAGATATTTTCACTAGGAATAAAACCATATCTTAAATTTCGAATGATACCTTATACAAAGTGAATGAAAAAGAACTCCCGATTGAAATTGGTTGCAAAAAATTTATTACAATAGAACACAGCGATGTACAAATATAGGAATGTTAGGCAGGCTTGGGAGTTTCACACAGTCTCTCTATGGAAATCAGGTTTCGAAGATCACAACGCATAGATGGTCGCCATCGTTCTCGGAACACTCGTACAGTCGAACCACGAAGCTGCGCCCCAATATATCCTGCAGTATAACGACAAGAATAACGGTGATATTAGTACGGATGTTGGCCTTTAGTTTCACCAATATTGCTGAGGGTTCGAAGACTGGGAACCTCAAAAATCCCCAGAGGAAGAAGTCTGCAGTTGTCGATCCGACGAACATACCAGCCAAGGAACGTCGCCAAATCAAGAGATGAGGTGGCCAGAAATAGTGAGCATAGTTCTGCCATTGAAATCTGGAAAAATCCCAACCTCCGACCATCTCATCTCTTGATTTAGCGATATGATTTGGCCGTATCTGACATCTGCAGATTTCTTTCTCTGGGGGTTTTTAAAGTCCCAAATCTTAGAACTCTTCCCAGCAACATTGGAGAAACTGGAGGCCAACATCTGTACAGAAATTGCCATTATTCCTATCGCTATGCAGCAGGATACATTGCTGCGCAGCTTCTGTCTCGACTGCATGAATGATCCGAGAACGGTAGCGACCATCTGCGCCACGTGATCTTCAAAACCTGAGTGTCACAGACTGGGTGAAACTTCAAAATCTGCCTGACATTCCTGTATCTGTAAATAGCTGTGTTCTATTGTTAAAAACTGTTAATCACCAATTTTAGTCAGACGTTCTTTCTAATTCATCCTATATTTTGTGTTTTCATGCATTTCCTTTTAACCACGCGAGTAGAAATATAGTTATACTTTCCAAAAATTATTAATGTTTGAGAGAAAATTATAAGGATATGTATAGATAAACATTCCGTACATAAAATTCATTATATACTGTATATATTGCCTTGTACGAATACAAGCAAACAACATAATTTCTCCCACATATTACGATAGTTATACCTAGTCACTATTAATTTTTAAAAATATGTAAGTGCATAAAATATATTTTCATATTATATAATCATATATCTTACGCATCACAAAATATAAAATTTGATTTTGAAAGTTTTCGAAATTTTTTAGTGTAGAAGTGCAGAAACTGAGAGATAGAAAAGTTTATATTTAAATTTTAATTAAAGTTGTTTTTAAAAAAATTTAAAAATTGTCTCATTAACATCTTTTTCTCTCTCTCTACATATATATATATATATATATTAAATGCAATGCTTATTAGCTGTGTATCTCATATGCATTCACACACCACTTCATCTAGCTGGACTAAACTTTGCATAGTGACTTTCTGTGATCGTATGAGCAATATACCGCATTCTGGATCAAGATTTACAGAGTTATAGGACAGTTTTTAGATCGTAACAAAAATATATATTTAAATATATGTGACTTCTGTTCGAATTTTGGGTGGCTTGATAGCCGAGCCAATATCACAACCTGAGGGCGTAAAAATTAGTAGTATAACAAAATATCATCGATGTGACATCCCAAATATTCATAAGCATATTTTTTATTGCACATGAAATATGGTAAAATATAGACTGGTGATAACGTGTAGCAGCATTATCAGTATTTACTGAATGTATAGGCATTATTACTAACTACAGTTTCTGTTAGCTCACATAAACATTTATAGGCAATCTTGACCATAAGACTGTGAATAAAATAGACAAAGGAAATCCACTCTAATAAATCCCAACCTTTATCAAAAGCAGATATTAATCCAGAAAACCAAAGGAAGCATTTCTAAGTACAGAGGAAAAGGAAAATACCATCACAACCTTATCAACTCTGAGATATAATGATATTGCTAAGACAATACATAACTGTAACTGATAGTGCACATCATTGCACTAAACATATATTTCCTAAGAAACGCCCAATAAATTAAAGCATGGAAATTTTGTTCATAGACTATTTCAGACTGAAAAACGGATCATTGTAGAAAAAGAAATGAATCAATATATCAACATTATAAATTTGACTGAAACACACTTGTTAGAAACACACTGAAAAAACGAAAGAAACATTTTCATATAAAGGAAGAAAACACCAAAGTCGTTTATAGACCTGAATTTCTTAATAGAATCAGAATAACTTTAATTATTATTGATAGAAAAGATCTTAAAGATCAGATCCTAGGATATGACTCAATTAATAATATAATTTTAACTGTAAGAATAAATGCATTCTCTCTCTATCAGTTACAACAGTTTAATTATATACATCCACAAATGATGAATATAGGGAGATAAAAGAGGGATTCTACTAATAAGTAAGCCCTAATAACAACTCTAGAAAATTCCAAAAAAAGAATATTATCACTATTTATATTTTCAAATGTGACTTCAGATCCAAAACAGGAAAAACAAGCAATGATGATAACATAAGGAAATTTTTCAGTAAATTTAGATTAGACATAAGAAATCAAAGAAGTGAAATGTTAATTAACTTTTGCATTGATAACAAATATGTGATTGCAAACGCTTTTTTCATATATCATTCAAGAAGATTATAAGCATGGATCTCTTCAGCAACAGTCATAGAAACCATATGTGATCTTATTCTAATTAATTAAAGATGGCCAATCTTGAGAATAATGCAAATATTTTACCAGGGACCAATCATGGAAATGATTATCAGCTATTGAAAGCGAATAGAAAATTCATTTGAGAATATGAAGAAATTATATGCATAGAGTTTTAATTATATAAAATCAATATTAACCTTTTCATTTAGAAAACTTTCGGAGAAGCAGAAAATAAGCTTGGTGAAATCAATTTCCATGCAAAGCTTATGCTAAGTAATCTTCGAATTAAAATTAGAAATAACTTTATAATGTAAGTTATTAAAACAGTTCCGAAGAAGAAAAAAAGACCAATCTCTGGATTTCAAACAATGCATTGAAAAGTATAATTGAAAGTAAACAATTTAATCCAAAAGGTTTAAACAATGAACAAGCAAAGAAAAAGTATAAAGAACTTAGCAAATTAATAAAAACACAATATAAGCACGTAAATATAAAAATTTCGAAAATATCTGTAAAGAAATTTAAGAACACGATGATAGGAATGAACTCAAAGATCTCTTCAATATTATAAAAGTACTTAATAAAAAATTTAATCAATAAATTGGCAGTATTTTGATAATAAGTAGAATATTAAAACAGAAACTGAAAAATCAAGGACAGATGCAAAGAATATTGTGAAAACTTTTATAAATATAATTTTTTTTTAAATAATGATTTCTATGAACAGAATTTTATATGTGAACTTGAAATCTTAAAAGAGAAAATTATTAAACTACTGAAGAAACTAAAAAAATAGGCGATTTTCTGGTGCTAATAATTTTAACGGAGAAACGCTAATATTTCTGAGAGAAAATCGCATAAATATTCCACACAGTTTATGGAATAAAATTTTGAAAGAAGAAACTTGGTGAGAAAATTAGATTAAATCTATTTCTTCGCCTGGTTCTCTTTACAGAAAAGGGAAATATCGATGAATATTCAAACTATAGAATTTCCATTACATCGCCTAAAATTCTGTAGTACTTAATCAAAATAAGGCTTTAAAATTGTAGAAAAATAGAGTGATTGTTATAAGTGAACATTTTAATTGTAAAAGATAAGTTAATTAATAAAAGAAACGTTAAGAAAAGATAAGTATTCATATTTTATTTTTCAAATATATTTTAGTTTTACAAATGAAAAATCGCAGTAATTATATCGATGGTATTAGCATTTACTATATTTAATACCCTGCCTAAAATTCTGTAGTACTTAATCAAAATAAGGCTTTAAAATTGTAGCAAAATAGAGGGATTGTTATAAGTGAACATTTTAATTGTAAAAGATAAGTTAATTAATAAAAGAAACGTAGTTCGCGTAACGTCACTATCAGTTGAGAGTGAGACGGAGTATAGACCTCTTAAAGTACTTTAAAGTCGAATTTAACAGAATAATGCTTTCCAGACAAAAAATATTTAATACCCGTTACAGATTAGACCTCTTAAAGTACTTTAAAGTCGAATTTAACAGAATAATGCTTTCCAGACAAAATATTAAGGTACAGTACATAAAATGCAGTTTTACTCTGACTCTTAATCTTCGCTTGTAACCCGTTGTATATCCCGGACATGTTGGCTGCATTGTCGTAAGATTGTCCTCGACAGTTTTAAAGTTATAATATTTTCTAAGTAATTAGCATCATGCTTTTCAATATGTAGAAAACACAAGAAACGTTCCTGAATTTTATTTTCTTTATCTAAATATCGTATAATAAATGATAATTGATCTATGTGACTTATGTCAGGAGTAGAGTCAACAATAAGTGAAAAGTATTTAGCCTGTTTGATTTTATTAATACCTGTAATTCTATTTTTTATGTTAGTGGCCATTAAATGTATGAATTCGTCACACGTAGTATTAGAAAGATAATTCACCTGCCCTTTACCACATTTACCATAAGTTTCTAAGTGGGTTTTCAAAAACATATCAAAATTAGCTAAGTATTCTAAGCAACTCATAAAATTTCCTGCATTATTATCATGCCCTCGAAATCCCAACCCTAATGAAACTAATAGTTTCACAGTCGCAACAACTCTTTTTAAAATCTCACGCCAATAAATTGTTTGTTTTTCATAAACTTTTATCAACTCTATATCAATTCTTCCTACACTTTTCAAGCGCTTTACATATACACACATATTTTCCTTATGTTCTTTAGACTCATCATGTCTTTTTAAAATATCAACAATATGTTTCCAATCATTACATCCTGTAACTAATACATTTTTTGATTTAATTGAAAACAATTTGCAAATAAAATGTACACAAATTTTGTGGTTTTTGAAAATATTAACCACTCTCTTTTTTCTTTGGTACCATTAGCTCTATTTAAATAGAAATGGGATTCGTTTAATTTTCTTGTAATGATTTTTCCATCACAATTAAAATTTCGATTTGAATTTTTAATGTTTCCAAAATTTTGCGGTTTTTCGTGAAGACAAAACTTAATAAAATCATTTGGAATTGGGTTTGGCCACAAAGCAATATCTTTAGTGTATGTTTTATGTTTGACATTATTTGTATGTATTGGATTCGTATCTTTATCATTATCATCATTGTTATTGTTTGTATTAATATTTTTATCATTGCTATCATTAATATTGTAAATAGTTGCGTTATTGATATTGTTTTCAATTTGATCTATAATAACGCCAGTTGATACTGTAGAGTTGGAAGATTCATTTTTTAGCCTATTTTCTTCTATTTTGCTGCTATCATCTTTTTCGATTTTTTATCGCTACAAAATTCTGTAATGAGATTTGTTTCTTTTTTAATTCGGCTTCTCTAATTTTCTGCTTCTTTCTTTTTTGAAACCAGATTCGTACGTTCTTTTCATCGCCCTAAAATATAATTTTTATATTCGTATATTGTATAATTTATTTATCTAATTTTTTTTATAATTAAGTAAAATAATATTTGAATGTACAATGTAAAATAGAAATCCAGTTTTCTACCCCAATTACAGAACATAAAATGAAAGAAGCAAAACTAATGAATTAAAAAAACAAGAAAATTCCTATAAAAAAGAAGGGTTTTTACGTCTGACCCATAAACATACCTTAAGAGAGAGAGAAAGTTTCTTCTTTTCCTTCTTTCTTTCCTTTATAGTAATTCTGGATGGATCAAAAATGAACCGATAGTAGTGATGAAGATTAATTCAGCGAGTGAGAGAGAGCGAGTGTGTGTTCGGCTGTCCCTTTATATTTTTGTTTTTGGTCCACCCAATCACATCAGTAAAGAGAGAGGTTAGAACTCATTTCTGACCTTATTTGGTCAAGTTGCACCTCCTCTCTTCCATAGAGATTGGCAGGGGAACCTTATTGTTTTTCCTCAGATTCCAGACCTGGAGCCTGCAGCTGTCTGTAATTTGATAATTGTTTCTTCTCTCAAGGCATTGTTTATGGTTTGTTTGAGGAACCTTATTGGCAGGATATTTTACAATATTTTTTTTCCTCAGATTCCAGACCTGGAGCCTGCAGCTGTCCGTAATTTGATAATTGTTTCTTCTCTCAAGGCATTGTTTATGGTTTGTTTGACAGTAATAAAATTCTTCCCCCAACCTAAAGGGTCATTTAAAGTTAAACTTTCCCTAATTGAATTCATTAGTTTTTACAGTTTAAATCACTGCGTCAAACCTGCAATCTAGGATCCTCAATATGGGGCATAAATTTAATTTCCGATTTTTTACTACAAAAAAAGTTTAGAGAATATTGATTTGGGAACTTTGGGGCCCCTGTCGATGGGGTCCTAGGCAATTGCCCTTTTTGCCCATAGGATAACGCGCCACTGCGGCCACATAAAGATTGATTGCTAGTGGCCGCACTGATCTGTAAAAAAGTAGCAGAATGGTCTTATAATAAAGCGTTTGCTCTCCATCTGAAGAAGTAGGCTCAATTATTTGTCTCATGCATCTGAATTTTTCAAGGGACCAGGAACCAGATTCAGGAACCAGGCTCAGCACTTTATTCACTTTCCAGTTGGAGTTCTGTGCTGGTTTCTGAAATGAATTGTCATTTATATTTATTATCAGACTCAGTAACATGATAAAACTTAATCTAACTGTAATAAGATAAAAATTTATTATTTTTATATGTACTAATATATTATTTTTATACCGAAACTTTTGTAGTATTAACTACATTTATAGATGAAAATAAGAAAGTTTTTATTCAGTCATTTTCAGTTTTTATTCGAAAAAGTAAAAAATGACGCAAAAATATCACTAAAGTAATATTGTTTGCTACTAGAGGATATAATTTTTTATTTTTCCTGTTTTTCTAAATAGGATAGTTATATTAACACTTTAAATAAAAGTTTATAAATATATCATTTCCTTAAATTTGTAAATTTATATACTTTTTTGAAATATATCATCAGTCTGAAATTAAATTACTTAGCTTTTCTACTAAATTCAGAAACTGTTGCATTTGAGAACCGCTATGCTAGTGAATCGTATATGTTAAAAATGATCAAAATCCGTTTGCTTATTACTCATCTATTCCAAGGTCATTTGGAAGTGATGCGCCAGTGGATGTGGCACGCGAACAAATGCAATAAAACATGACAGCAGGAAGCGTGAAATATAATTTTTTTAATTTCAAAGGATTCTAAATCTCATATTATATAAAATGTTACTTCATATTCTAATTTTTTTATATTCATTGATATGTTTATTTGTTCTTATTACAACACTTTCTATCCGAAAAAAGATATTTATTTTTTTACGAATTTTTTAATATCTAATGTATAATATGAAAAATATCACTCTAAATAGAATCAAAAATTCTCTCTGTCTTAACAGTTAATGATGATAAACTCATTTTCTTTTTCTTAAAGAGAAAAGCTGAAAGTTTAGTAATTACTATATATTGCGATATTGGGATCAGAATTTGTGACGTGACCTAAGTCATTTCTGGTTAAAACATAATACTCATTTCTTCAAGTATGGTTTATCAGTTTATTTTCTAATACAGTCGATTCAGCTTAATTGGGACACGTTGGGACTAATCCATTTTGGCCCAATTATACGGCTGCCCCAATTATGCACGGATCGACTGCATTTATTTCGTGTTTGTAACATTATCTGTTAAGTCATTTCAATCTGTTTTTTTTTTTTTTTCTTGTAAAATTGTTTTAAAATTTTTTAGTATAAAGAAGATAGCTGATGCCGAAACAGCTTAATCATTATTTAAAACTTAATAAACAACAAAAATAAAATCTAAAATCAGATGAACAATTTATTGAAGTATCTAAAAAGGAAGAAATTTATCAAAAGTTCATAAAAATTTTTAATCATATTTCCTTTGTAAATATGATTAAGAATTTAATTGTTTATTTATATCGTTTGATTTATACTGTCCTTGATTTATATACGCTGCAAAGCGATGCGAAACTGGCAACTAAAGCGCCTCAAAGCGATAAGCTATTTTTAGAAATGATCAAGTGATTTATCAATACAAGAATTTCGGTTGCGCAAGTGATAAAATGTGGAATTTCAAATGTCGAGATTTTTATTCCTTATGCTCTCTTTTATGCATTGCAAAATTTTATGAGTGCTTCAGGAAGGACTTATTTGATTTAGGAAAATTGTAATTTTTTTCTGATTTTATTAAAAAATCTTTAATATAATTATAGAACTGACAGTGGTTTCATTTTATAACTTAAACTGTAATAACAAATTGAGTAATAAATAACACTTGCTACCAGCCGAAATAGCTCAGTTGGGAGAGCGTTAGACTAAAGATCAATTTTCCTTCCTGCATAAATGCCACATTTTTAAAATTTTGTTTAATAATATTTTTTTAAACTTAGAAATGGCTGCTTTCGGCATAAAATTTTTATTTCATTTGAGAAAAGTAGATAGGTAAATTTGTAATTGATTTCCGATTCTTATTATTTGAACATTTCCATTCACTTCGTGATATGTTTACAATTTTTAAATTTCAGTCTTTGACTTAAAGTGAAAAAATATCGAGATTCAGACTTAACCATGAACTTAACATAATAGGAAAGAAGAAAACGAAAACGCGAATAGTGATAAATTTTTTTTCAATCTTCAGTTCTTCCTTTGGAGAAAAATATTCTAATGTTTCTGATTTCGATAGTAAAATTATTAAAATTAGTAAATGATACCTTGTATTGAAACTTTTTAAGCACCATACTAAAAACATAGATTTTATGACTGGAAATGACAAGCTTGGAATATTATTATTAATTTAAAAAAGAAAGAAATGCTAAATCAAATATGTCTTGCTCTGCCGAGATGTGTTTTACTAATATGTTCTAACAGTTATTTTGTGAAAATACATTAATTACGATTTTTAATTCGTTTTTCCTTTTAGCAAATAAAAGTTTTTGGAAAGTAGCTACTGATTTGCCTGCCATTTGATGGTCAAAGTTGTTAGTAAGGAGAAATACTGCAATTCTGCGATACATCTATCGATGTTTCCGCGTAATGGGACTTTCTTTATTGTGATTCTTGTGGCGCCATCTGATATCCAAGAAACAAAAATGCCAACGTGCTTTTCCTCTATAAGAAATCATCGTGTTAGTAATTTGAGAATTTAATAGTTTTTTTATTATTTTCTACTAATGCTAGGACAAATTTCATTCATATGATTTTATATCTATAATAATAAAATGATCTTAGCACAGTATATAATTAAGATAAATCTGGTCTTAATTATATATTAATATATAATTTAATGTAAAGTAAATTATATACAGTATTAAATTAAAATATATTTCGTTATTTATTCGATGGTTCTATTTTGTTCTAAAGTTTAATGAAGTCTCACTCTCTCAATAGTAACATAACACCATTAACATGCATTTATCAAATTCACTTTTTTTTTATTTATAACTATCGTAATTATTTTCAGCTATATATTTGATATTTATATAAAGAATTTATTCATAATTCGTAGTTATACGCATACCTATAAATTTTTAATGAATTCTCAGTAATTCGTAGTTCAAGATGATAATTTCAGAGAAATGCTTTATCATTTCACAGGCAATACAGAGGGAGAATAACGAAATTATTCTCTAAATAAAAAATAATTAACTAAAATCTTGCCTACATTTCCACCATCCAAAGATAACTCAAGCTTAAAAAAAATCCGTTGCCGAAACCCGGGATTGAACCAGGGACCTTTAGATCTTCAGTCTAAACGCTCTCCCAACTGAGCTATTTCGGCTCATAACAGCCCTCCCTTTATTTGATTTATTATTCTATTTGTTTTCATTATAATCCGGTTTGTGAAATGAAATTCATAGAGGAATTCGTTTATAATGGCGTTAAAATATAAATAAGAATTTCTTGAATTCCAAATTATATTTAAAACAAAATGGCAAAAATTTTCTAAGCTCCAACTGTCAATAATTTAAAGACATTTTCTTCTAGAAGTTTGGAAGATTGAATGAAGCTTTATAATTAGGGATGCAACATTTTTAGAAAGCATTGTTATTGAATAATTTTTACGAAGAATTGATACTAACCGATTATTACTCTAGCATATCAATATCGAAAATTTCAATAAATATTTTTTGAATGGAAAAATAATAAGTAGCGATTCAAAAAACAATATTAATAATTCTTATAATTTGTGTGCTTAGAATTTCCTTTCATTTTCAATCAATAAGAAGAGTATTTATGGAATATCTCGTGAGAGACAAAAGGGCTGAAGTAAACTTCCGTTTTCTCTCTCTGAGATTTTTTGACTCATTTAAATTTTGTCAAAATAATTTGATATTAAATATCGAAATTTAAGAAATATATTAAATTTAATTGTTTTTAATAAATTAATTAATAAATTCATTTTACATATTTTAGTTGTATTAATTTGAATTGAATTTGAAATGAAAAATATCCTATTACAATTGAAATCAAACTTCCATTTCATTTCTTTTAACGAATTGTGATTGTGGTATTCGTAAATCTATATACTCAGTGGTGGGATTCAAATAATTTAACAACCGGTTCGCTGCCCTAATGACAGTTTTAAGTATAAAAAAAATGATATACCGAAAGATAGTTTATTATTTCATACATGTTAGTGTAGTACTTCATCAAAGGTATAACGAGTTCTATAAAATGAATAAATAAATATTGCAAGCATAGTTCCGTCTAACTTTTTTTCACCTATGGAGGAAAGGAACATTACTACGGTTGCTTAGAATACCCTGTTGCGCAGATGAACGTTAAAAAAGAGTAAAGTGATTTCCATATTGGGCAGTTGCCTAGGCGTCAGCTTAGAGAGAACCCTGATTACAAGTGCCATTTTTACAACCGGTTCGCCGAACTCAACAAAAAATTAGATATAGGTTCTGCCAAACCGGCTGAATCACACCACTGTATGTAAAATACAATGTTTGGCTATCTGTTTATTCTGCAAAGGCTCCCGCAATCAGCGCCGGTCTTAGGTCGATTGGTTCCTGTGCTTAAAGGGCCTTGCCGTTTCAATTCATCAAAGAACATTAGACGGCCTATCTATTGTAAATATATTATATTAGCAAAGTATACCCGGCATTGCCCGGGCCTACAGTATATTAAGAAAAACTTTTATTTATATGTTGATTTCTTCTAAAGTTTCAGTTGTTTTTAATACAATCCACGTAATTTCCAGAAGGTTTACGAATTTATGAATGTATATATGTCTTTCTGCTCTTCGATTTGAAAAAAGACTTACATGGAGGAACAGTGAAATTCGTAATGCCGTGATATTGTGCACTATTCCTATCGAAAACTGATAATTTTACTGATCTTCCTTGTATTGTCCTCAAGATGAACTTTTTTAATTAGAAAATTATTTCATGCATTGATTATGCGTATTTTGCATATTTTTACATCCATCTGTATCAACAATTAAAGATTTTTTTCTAATACAATACTATTCCTTATATAGAGATTTCTCGAAAGGATTTTTGGAATGTTTTAATATTACAAAAATCCTTTCGAGATGTAATATTATACGTACATGAGATTAGGTGGACCTACTCTTAAAATTTTTAAAAATTTATAATCAAGCATTAATGCTGAGTTAAAGCCGCAGATTTCTAAAGTTTCGACGACAGATTTAATAATAATGGGTTTTATTGATAGAAAGGATACTTGTAGACAGTGGGGTAGCTAGAAATTTTGGGCTCCAATGCAAATGTGGTCCAAGGGCCCCCGTCAAAAAATATAAAACTGTAATAAAGAATTAAAAAATATAAAATATTTTCTTTATAATACATTTTACGAAATAATAAAAAAATACAAAAAATATGATAGATACAACATGAATTTTTAAAATTAAAATTGTTTCTTCCTTGCTTTTGCGTTTGCAAAAGCATTAATAAGATCTTTGATGTACATCATTGCTGCTTCTTTGTGTACAATATATAATAACTCAAGATCACCTAATCTACTTTCGCCGATAGAATTTCTTTTGTAATCCTTAATAATTTTTTATTTGCTAAATGTTCGTTCCACACTAGAAACTATAAGTGATAGTGTAAAAAATAGCATTAATACAACATACACTTTCGAAAATTCACTCTCCAAACAACTACATTTTTCTTCACACTAGAAACTATAAGTGATAGTGTAAGAAATAGCATTAATACAACATACACTTTCGAAAATTCACTCTCCAAACAACTACATTTTTCCAGAAGTAAATTTGAAAATTGTCTAATAGACATTAAAGTGTCAAATCTTTTTTTACAGAGAAAGTACTTATATATACTGATTCGAGAATTAATCAGAGGTTTCATCCTCTGATTAATTCTCGAATCAGTATATATAAGTATTTTCTCTGTAAAAATTATACATATAAATTTATGTATAATTTATACAGATATGAAAATCTGTATAAATTATATGTATAATTTATACAGATATTCATATATGTATAATTTATACAGATATTCCTATTTGCGAATTTTTCTGTGTCTTAATTTTTTTGCTGTCCCAATTTATGTGTAGATTACTTTTTAATGCCCTTTGTGCCAAAGCAGTAGTGTTTTTTTCTTTTTCTATGTCATATTTGTGTTCTAAAATTCATTTAGGCAGTGTGCGTGAGGTGTACCCTATATAAAGTTGTTCTTGTTGTAAGTCCATGTCCTTAAATTCAATTTGATATACATCTAGGACTTAATTTTTATCTATCTGATCTTTATCATTCCTCAAACAATTAAACACTGTGTTTCTTCTTATAAATACTATCCTTTTTCCTAAAGTTTTTTCTATCTTTTGTCTATGTTTTAATATGAGTGGGTCAATTCTACTTTAAACGTTTCTTTACATTCTTCTCTATTCAGCAACATATTTTTCACTTTGTTTTGCATTTTCTCCCAAAATTTAAGGATACAATTCCTATTGTAATCATGTTTCATAGATTGTTGTAAAATTCAATCTACAGGTAGGCCTCAATTAGTGTGGCTAATGGATTCCATGAATTTCTTGCACTATTTGAATTCGTACTAATCGAAGCATTAACTATATGTAAAATATGATAATTGGTTCTTGCTTTGTGAGATTCTGGCCATTAGCCAACCTCACAAAGTTAACTCTTAAATAGTTAGTGTTAAGTTTATTGTAAATATTTATTTGCATATTTTACATCATTGTTCATCTAATATTTTAAACTTAACCACTAACTTCAGTTTAAAAGAAAAATTTATTTTCATATTTTACATCATTGTTCATCATCTAAATTATTAGCTAATCTCACGATGAATAACCACAATACTAACTTAACACTAACTGTTTATGATATTCTGGCCATTAGCTAACTTCATGATGAATAACCACAATACTAACTTAACACTAACTGTTTAAGAGAAAATCCACGATGAATAACCACAATAAACTTAACACTAACTGTTTAAGAAATATAGGATGAAGAATAACCACAATAAACTTAACACTAACTGTTTAAGAAATATTTATTTCCACAATACTAACTTAACACTAACTGTTTAAGAAATATTTATTTTCAGATTTTACACCATATTTTTACATCATTGTTCATCATTTAAATTAATAACTTACATCATTGTTCATCATCTATCTTAGTGTAAGAAAAATATTTATTTTCATATTTTACATCGGTGTTCATCATCTAAATTAATAATTTACCAGGAATTTTATCTCATACCATCATCAAACCAACTGCCAAATCGAAACCAAAAGAGCTTAACACTAACTGTTTAAGAAATATTTATTTTCATATTTTACATCATAACTAACTGTTTAAGAAATATTTATTTTCATATTTTACATCATTGTTCAAACTGTTTAAGAAAAATTTATTTTCATATTTTACATCACTGTTCATCATCGGCCATTAGCTAACTTCACAATGAATAACTACAATAAACTTAACACTAACCATTAGCTAAGTTTCACGATGAATAACCACAATAAACTTAACACTAACCATTAGCTAACCTCACGATGAATAACCACAAACTTAACCACTAACTTCAGTTTAAAAGAAAAATTTATTTTCATATTTTACATCATTGTTCATCATCTAAATTATTAGCTAATCTCACGATGAATAACCACAATACTAACTTAACACTAACTGTTTATGATATTCTGGCCATTAGCTAACTTCATGATGAATAACCACAATACTAACTTAACACTAACTGTTTAAGAGAAAATCCACGATGAATAACCACAATAAACTTAACACTAACTGTTTAAGAAATATAGGATGAAATAACCACAATACTAACTTAACACTAACTGTTTAAGAAATATTGATGAATAACTACAATAAACTTAACACTAACTGTTTAAGAAATATTTATTGAATAACCACAATAAACTTAACACTAACTGTTTAAGAAATATTTATTTCCACAATACTAACTTAACACTAACTGTTTAAGAAATATTTATTTTCAGATTTTACACCATATTTTTACATCATTGTTCATCATTTAAATTAATAACTTACATCATTGTTCATCATCTATCTTAGTGTAAGAAATTTTTATTCTCATACAATGAATAACCACAATACTAACTGTTTAAAAAATATTTATTTTCATATTTTACATCGTTGTTCATCATCTAAATTAATAACTTACCAGGATTGCGTCTCAATCCATCATCAAACCAACCGCCAAATCAAAAGCAGAAGTTGAGCCCTGCCTGGCTGCCAAATTTGGGTCAAGAATTGACTTTGTAGTCCGATTTGCGATTAAGCATTGCAGCTTTATTGAATCAGTAAATTAATTCCAGATAGAACTAGTTAGCTAAGTTAATGAACCAATGAGAAATTTTTAACAGATAGAATTAATAAGCGAAGTTAATGAACCAATGAGAAATTTTTAAGAAGTTTTCTTTTTGTTATTAGCAGAATATGACAGCAAATGATAACAAAAGAAATTTTTTCACAAGTTTTATTTTAAATAAAGAAATCATAATTTTTAACAAGTTTTCTATTTGTTTATTAGCAGAATACGACAGCAATATAATAACAACAAATTTTTTTCCACAAGTTTTATTTTAAATAAAGAAATCAGGTAATAACAAAAGAAAATAAATACTATTGGTAGCACAGCAGTATAATAGGCAAATAATAGCTAATGGCCAAAAAGCCCATCTTTCTGGTATTTCATCACTTCAAAGCTAAGTGTCTGTTTTTGGACTGCTTCTCATCCAGTTTTACTAACCAAAAATTAACATTAATTTCTTAATTGACATCATAAAAGGGGACAGACCTTTGTTAGTAAGACTATATACTATGCTTACAATTCGCATTAATCGAATATTTGCTCAAACTAAGTGAAAAACGGTATCATTTTTATAAGTCTCACTAATCGAATATCGCATTATTCGAACTCGCACTAATCGAGGCCTACCTGTAATTCTATGGATTTATCTTCCACATTATTACAGCGTGTATCCACCCTATTCAGTAACGCACAGAACGAAGCCATTTTGTATTCCCATGGGTGCTGTTTTGTGTTTGGAATAAACAACAGTTTGTATGTATTTTTTCTAAAAACTTTCATTCTGTATTCCTCATTCTCTATTTTGATATTCAAATCTACTTCTATGAAATCATCTTTTTTGGGAATTTTAAGTAATTTAAAACTTTACACTAGATACATAGACATTGTTTTAATTATTAAAGAAACAGCAAAAGAAATGACAAACCTTGAAGAATTATTTATGGACAATAAGTTAGGCCTAACATTAAAAAAGCAAAAAGAAGATTTCATAGAAGTAGATTATTTAGATTTGAACATCAGAATAGAGAATGGGGAATACAGAATGAAAGTTTTTAGAAAAAATACATACAAATCTTTGTTTAGTCTAAACACAAAACAGAACCTGTGGGAATACAAAATGGCTTCGTTCCGTGCATTACTGAACAGAGTGGAGATGCACTATAATAATGTGGAAGATAAATCCATAGAATTAGAGTGGATTTTACAACAAGCTATGAAACATGGTTACAATAGGAATTGTATCCTTAAACTTTGGGAAAAAGTGTGAAATAAAGTGAAAAATAAGTTGCTGAGTAGAGAAGAACATAAAGAAACGTTTAAAATAGAATTAGACCCACTCATATTAAAACATAGACAAAAGATAGAAAAAACTTTAGGAAAAAGGATAGTATTTACAAGAAGAAACACAGTATTCAATTGTTTGAGGAATGATAAAGATCAGATAAATAAAAATCAAGTCCCAGATGTGTATCAAATTGAATTTAAGGACATGGACTTACAACAAGAACAACTTTATATAGGGTGCACCGAAAATACTTTGATTTATACAATATTTGTGTTTGAAAAGAATTTGTAAAATTCAAATTTGTACATTATCAAATTTGCATAAATTATTATATAATTATTTACAATAACTACAGTTGTAGACATTCTGCCACTTATAAAAGAAATAAAAAGAACAGTACAGCATTAGGCAGAAAGAATCTTTTATTTCATGAAAGAAACGTTTTCGATCACTGTTAACTGGTCTATATCAACTTTAGTTAACCATTATACAGAGAGCATTAATGTAAGTAACATGAACAAATTTCCTGTCTCTACAGGACAGTAATTTAACATGTGTCACCAACTAATGGCTCTTTCTAACTTTTATAAATAAACAGCATGGAAAAACATCCCTGCTCTCTGTATAATGGTTAACTAAAGCTGATGTAGATCAGTTGACAGTGGTCCAAAGTGTTTCTTTGGTGAAATAAAAAATTTTTTCTGCCTAGTGCTATACTGCTCTTTTATTGTATATAAAAGAAATAAAAATTAAAATAACAATATGTCTTGTGTATATAGTATGAAATACATTTAAATAAGAGATATTTTTATTATAATACAATAGTCACAATATACAATAACAACTTTCCCAAAAATAATCAACTATTGATAGTAGTGTTAACATTTGTTTATTCAGATTGCAGCTGTACAAGGGATACTGTAGCTCTTAGTTGTTCTTAAAAACATTAAACAAGCTAGACCCGTTTTTAAACCATTATCCTATCCTGCTTCTTATTTTAGATGTACTTAAGTGATCAGATATTTAAGATTTCAGAATGCAGTTTAAGCATATCACTTCTTTATTTTTCTACATATTTTTTAACTATGATAAATTGACTGCATAAACGTATTGCTGTACCTGAGCTTAGCACCACATTTTAAGATTGTATTTATTTCTTTCCTTTTATCCTGCCAATTGTCCTAATTCTTATTAAAATAGTGCCATATCATTATTAAGAATGAATTTTTTTGTATTTAACATTGAAAAATTTTATTGTATTAATATTTTATTATAATAATAATTTTTAAATTTTGGAAAATTGCCTTTCTGAAATTATACAATTCAGAATTGTATAAATTGAGGAGTCTGGATAGCATCTGAATATATTTGAAGTGAAAAAATTAAATGGAGCCTCTCTGACTTATGAAAAATATTTTGTGTAAAGTCACATTTACATAACATATATTATTCAGATATATAATATAAATAGCTATTGTATTTATATATAAGTTCAAATATGTTAGTATACAGTAATACCCCAATTTACATAAACCTGACTTACATAAATTCGAATTAACCGAACAAACTAGCCAAACTTCTCCTGGTGGATAAAGTTTAAATTACATTTTACAATGATTATTTATTTATTTATTTATTTATTTTTGTTTGGTTAATTCTTAAAATGGTTTATCCTCTGTTAGCTTGTTGTTAATATATGATTATAAATTCAAAGATACATAAATTCTCATCCTCCCCTCTCGCCTACTTGTTTGTTTCACAATTACATGGTGCACATATATGTATGTACATATTTTATTTGCTGATTTGTTGATTAAGTCTTTAATTATAGCTACATATTATAAGCTTTTATAATTGTTGTTTTCATGGTAATAAAGAGCCTTGATAATACATATGTATCTGAAATTAGATTTGGAAATCTGTAGGTACCCCGATTTTATATAATTTTCGACTTAATGTTATGCTTACCACCTATTATGTAACTCTGGGGTATTATCCAACATCAGTGCTTCTCAAAGTGTGGGTTGCGACCCCATATGGGGTCACGTAAAAAAATTTGGGGGTCGCAGAAATTTCGGCAATTTTAATTCGTATTCGTAGTTTATATATCTCCATACCCAGGATCGCAAAAATATTTTTTCGGATAGAAGGGGTTGCCATGTGGAAAAGTTTGAGAAGCGCTGTTGTACATCATTGAAACATCACTTTGCTTGTTTTTGTATATTGTTTGTTGTTTTTAATTATTGTATTATTGGTATGATATCATTCCATGTGGCATTGTCTCTTTCAATCAAGGAACAGTATGGCATCGTAGCATTGTATAGATGTAATCATTATTATTCATGTAACTCTGGGAGTTTTTAATCCAGAATTTTTGTTTAAAAATTATTTTTCTGACTTGCATAAAATTCAACTCGTGTAAATTCCTGAAAAATGTATCCTTACATAAGTCAGGGATTGGCTATATTTAGAAACATTATCTTGTATATATAATTATAATTAACATTCATGATTTACATTTGTAAACAGTTTATTATATTAAAATTTTATATTGATAGAACATTTAAATTTTATAATTTTTCAAAAATATTAAAATCAATAATATTTATTTGTTTGAATTGGAACTAATGCTTAAATGATATAGTGTAGTATCACTGCTGATAGGGCTGAAGAACAGCCAAAAAAATTCTAGTATTAAATGCTGTATGGATGCTGTTGTTTTTATATATATGTAAAGATAATTAGTTTGTAAAATCATCATCAGGTCAAAAAATAATACATTATGATAGTTCATAATGACAATTTTAGTATAGTGTTATTTGCTATCCACAAATCACATTGGGAAATGAAAAATCCTACCTGTGTCAAAAAGCTTTATAAATTCTAGCCAGATGGGAGTAAAAGCTTGGCAACCTCTTGCCAAGCTTTTCCTCTCATGCTGCTGATTTTTATGCAAATTTGACCTTTGATGAAATGATTCCGCTGCCATAAAAGTGTGTTCTATAGTTGAAGCATTGGTATTGTTGCAAAGCAATTATGATGCTGTCATTTAAAGATCATGTTTTGCGTGTGAAATGTTTTTGAACATTTCACAAGCAAGAACAATCTTAATGTAACCATTGTGATAGTAACACAGTGGTTGGATTATAGACACTATTGCATATTTGAAAGGGTTGAGAAATGAATAAATTACTCCCAATGATTCACAGCAAATGATGAAAAGGTTTGAGAAAACAGGTTTGTTAATATTATACAGAATGGGTAGAAACCTATCCTTGTAGAAAGCATGAAAGCTGTTGCATTATCAGTGGAGGAAAAATCCATGTTAAATGCATAAGGAAACTGTAATTTGAATTCTCTTTCACCCACATGGATTTGCCAGTTACTATTTGCTGTATATTGATATTATCTAAAAATTGTATTCAGAATTCATGAAATTAAATTTTTTATAATAGGTGTATCCAGGATTAATGATTACTTCAGGCTCAATTCATTACATCCTCAACTTATTAAACACACCTGTTCATATAAGAGACATATGTGTATTTCTAGCACCAATTTTCAGGTATGTCAGTAATAAAACTCCGAACTATATTTTCACGTAGTATATTTTAAAGAGTTTCTTACAATTATGATTAATAAGTCAAATAATCCTCAAAGAATATAATTAAATTTTCAGTGGGATGACTGCTCTAGCAACATACTTTCTTACCAAAGAATTATGGAATGAAGGTGCAGGACTTTTTGCTGCCTGTTTTATAGCTATAGGTGAGGATTATCATCATAAAATTATTATTATTATTTCAAAACCATATTAAAAAAATTTGTAATTTTTAGTACCAGGATACATTAGTCGATCTGTTGCTGGTAGCTATGACAATGAAGGAATTGCTCAAAACCATATTAAAAAAATTTGTAATGTTTAGTACCAGGATACATTAGTCGATCTGTTGCTGGTAGCTATGACAATGAAGGAATTGCAATCTTTGCATTGATGTTAACTTACTATTTGTGGGTATGTTCAGATATAAATTTTACAATTTGCAAATTTTGTTTTTTCTTCCATTTTATAAGAATCAATGTTAATATGATTTTTATTTTGTAGGTGAAATCTGTTAAGACTGGTGCAGTGTCATGGTCTGCTCTAACTGCAATTTCTTATTTTTATATGGTAAATAAAAATTTTCTTTATTAGAAAACATTAAAAGTGGAACATAAGTCATTAATTATGCAAAATTAATACCTGCATTTTAATTTATAAATATGTAATTTGTTTTAGGTTTCTGCATGGGGAGGTTATGTCTTCATCATCAATCTGATTCCTCTTCATGTTTTTGTGCTGCTAATCATGGGAAGATTTTCACAAAGAATATTTGTTGGTAGGCTTTGATTTTTTTTTTTATACAATATTTATTTAATGCAGAATGATAAATTTAAGCATCATTTTTTTTAATAATAGCCTATACCACATTCTACATTTTGGGCCTTCTTTTATCAATGCAAATTCCATTTGTTGGCTTTCAGCCAGTTCGTACTAGTGAACACATGGCTTCTGCTGGAGTATTTATATTATTAAATGCCTATGCATTCTTGCAGTATTTGCAGACTTTTCTCACTCGTGTAGAAGTGAAGACCATTTTCTTTGTTTCTATCAGTATGATAGCTGCAATGGTGTTTATGACAGTTGTAGTTCTAACATACACAGGTAAGTTAATAAACTTTAGCAACAAACTTATTATTTTTCTTCAGATATAATTTTATTATTTAATACTAAATAATTTTAAAGGATACATTGCTCCTTGGAGTGGACGTTTTTATTCTCTTTGGGATACTGGTTATGCTAAAATTCACATTCCCATAATTGCATCTGTATCAGAACATCAACCAACAACATGGTTTTCATTTTTCTTTGATTTACATGTATTAATACCAACTTTTCCTGTTGGTCTTTGGTACTGCATTAAGAATGTGAATGATGAAAGAGTATTTAGTAAGTATTTTATGTTTAAATCTATTTTATATATTTAAATTTTGTTGTGAATTATATTGAAAATTTTATAGTTGTGTTATATGCCATTACTGCTGTATATTTTGCTGGTGTAATGGTACGACTGATGCTCACTTTGACACCTGTTGTGTGTGTGTTGAGTGCAATAGCCTTTTCTGATTGTTTCACATTATACATGCAAGAAGATGAGAACCCTAAATCTGTCGCTGGATCTGCAGACAGTGATAGTGAAGAAAGTGATGGGGGAGATAAAAAAGGAAACAAAAATCTTTATGATAAGGTTTGAATTACATTAATTAATTTTTCATTTTTATATCCTGTTTTATTGTAAAATCATACTTTTATAGGCAGGAAAAATTCGCAAAATTAAACCAGATCAATCAAAAGAAAACCAAGGATTGGGAAACAATGTGAGAAGTATAGTTGTTATTGTTTTGATGATTATTCTTATGATGTTTGCTGTCCATTGCACTTGGGTCACAAGCAATGCATATTCTAGCCCTAGTATTGTTCTAGCAAGTTACAGTTCAGATGGGTGAGTGTACATTGAAATGCAGGCAGTCCCTAACTTATGTAACTCTTATATATACATAGATCTATGTATGTCAACGATTACCTGACTAAAAACAAAAAATATAGTGATTGTAGCAGATAAAGCTTTAATGCAGAGTTATAAGCCATTTTTCTTCTAATTTCATAATTTACCATATAAACACTTATTTTATGAGCTTATTAGGTTAGGTTTTAGTTATGAGCCAGTCCTAGACAAGAAACTCGCTTAAAATACTGAAGCTGTGGGATTCCGAATTGAATTAGGATCCTCCAAGATAATAAATGACTGTTTTACCTTGCAACTTGTGTGCTTATTTTTTAATATAACTATTTTTAATGTTATATCTTTGTGATATTGTATAAGGTACTATTTTAGTACTGTATAGGGTATTGCTTTATGTAAGTCAGGGATTGTCTGTATATTTTTAAAATCTGATAAAAATTAATTTTTGATGAAAACATTTTTGCATGTAGTTCTAGAGTTATTTTAGATGATTTCCGAGAAGCATATTATTGGTTGTCTCAGAATACTGCAGACAATGCTAGAGTTATGTCTTGGTGGGATTATGGTTATCAAATTGCAGGAATGGCTAATCGCACAACTCTTGTAGATAACAACACTTGGAACAACAGCCATATTGCCTTAGTAAGTCGAATAAAAATATTTTATATGGAAAAGTTCTTGTTTTTTATTTATCTGACTTTTTAGGTTGGTAAAGCAATGGCTTCAAATGAAAGTGCAGCTTACGAGATAATGAAATCTCTTGATGTTGATTATGTTCTGGTCATATTTGGAGGTGTCATAGGATATTCAGGAGATGATATAAATAAATTTTTATGGATGGTTAGAATTGCAGAAGGTGAACATCCTAAAGATATACGTGTGAGTAATAATACAACACTAAAAAAATATATATATTTATTTAAAATCTATTGAATGAATAAATTTCTGTAATGTCTTTTTATCGTAGGAAACAGATTATTTTACTGATAGAGGTGAATTCAGAGTAGATGAACATGGTTCACCAACTTTGCTGAATTGCTTAATGTATAAATTAAGTTATTATAGGTTTGGTGAATTACAGGTAATGAAATAATTCAACTTTTATATAATTTGCATTTTTTTACACATGATTGTTTTTATTCAATGCACATTTTGACAGAAAAAATACAAATTTTTATTTTTAAAATATTCTTTCTAGCTTGATTACAGAACTCCTTCAGGATTCGACCGAACTCGCAATACAGAAATTGGAAATAAAAATTTTCAACTGGAACATTTGGAAGAAGCATATACCACTGAACATTGGCTAGTCCGTATTTATAGAGTGAAGAAAGAGAGTAATCGCCCTAGAATTCCCTATACAGAACGTATAGTTAAGTCATCTCGTGTATTTATATCTAAAAAGGTAATATATTTTTATAGAGCTTAATAGCGATAAAAAATATCACATTTTAAATTAATTTTTTGTTTTCAGACCAATAAGAGGAGGAAAGGAACTATTAAAAGTAGACCTGTCGTCATAAAAGGAAAACGCATATCCAGAAGTACAAAGAACTGAATTTTTACTGAAATTGTGTGATATTCCAACATGAATAATGGCTCCATATCCCATAATGCCTTGTCCACGGGTCTGGTGCTGTGTTTCCTTCACTGTGACGAGTGCCTCACATTGATCACACTTGTCCTGCCACACTGGACTTGTCCGCTAAGTGCCAATAGCACAAATACGGACAATCATAGTTCAGCTCAACTTGAGGCATTTTCACTTAGAAAAATTTGTACAGGAAATAAAAAAACTACATATTGTTGCAAGTTCAAGAAAAGTGATGTTTACAAAAAAAAAATAAAAAAAAGAGAAAGTATTTGAATAAATAGATGAGCGGGTCATAAATTTTTATGTAAGGAAAATTTTTTAAAAATTGAATCACCAACACCAGTTATTGTTATGTTTATTTGCAGTAAATGAATCATTTCACATTCCACTGCACTATTAGGCTGTTTTTTAGGTTTTTGATTAACTACATTCCATCCAAGCCAGAAATCCTTGTGCATTTGTCGCGCTGTACAGAAAAGGAATACATTTGATGAAGAACATTCTCTGCAAGTAAACATATGTTCATACTTAAAAATTTTTCTATTGCTACAAATTGCATTAGATATGAATCATTTTTGCTGTTAATTGCTTTTCAAATAATTAACACTTAGTTAAAGCATTTTTTTATAAGATTCATCTACAGTAAAATTGTCTAATTTTCTTGTTTTAATCAAAATTAAAATGAAATAAGAGAATTGGTATTATTGGTAGTCTTTTGTATTGCTATGCATCTGTGGTTAAAAGTACTTTGGATAAAATCTTTTAGTAACATATCAGTTCATTCGTCAAATGAAATTTGTACAGGAATGAAAATGGAATAAAAACAATATATATATATTTTTGTGAGTCAAATTACTTAAAAATGTATGGAATATTTAAAAATTCTATAAATCTTCACCTTTCAATTATTTAATTCTGACAGAATTTTGATGTTTACAGTTTCAAATCCACTGTTTAGTACTGTACTGGTCCTTATCGTAATGGTCCTTTCGTGCACACGTGCACTGAATGAGAAGAATATTGAATATTTAAAGATTCTATAAATCTTCACCTTTCAATTATTTGTTTAATTCTGACAGAATTTTGATGTTTACAGTTTCAAATCCACTGTTAAGTACTGTACTGGTCCTTATCGTAATGGTCCTTTCGTGCACACGTGCACTGAATGAGAAGAATGACAGAAACAACGGGAATGAGGTACAACCACGGATGGCCACGTGGTTGTACCTTGGCTTACTACCTTAAGGATCCGGGTTCAAATACGAGTTGAATGAGGTACAACCACGGATGGCCACTTAAGGATCCGGGTTCAAATACGAGTCCAAACCACCAGTTTTTCAGAGGGGTCCGAGCCCGGTCGTTGAACCCTATCCTTAAACCATCCGGTTGATTCCATCATGGGTGTTGGCCAATCTATGATGTGCCTTATAAGCGGCCGACGCCAGATAGAATATCCCACGAAGATATGGCGGCTTAACATAATCTAACCATGGAGTCCAGGTCGGCCTGTCAATCTCCACCTATATAATCCGGCTGACCACTACATGGATGGACAGCCCATGGCTGGGTTATTACAACCCCGTCACTTAGTAATCTCACTGATTGGAAAGCTGTGGCATCTGTTGATACAAAAATATTGATCAATTATTCTACAGTTTCAACTGAGCATCAGAATGGGCGACGACTGAACTTTGCGAACTTCATTCTAATGACACCATGGAAATATACTGCACTTTCACCCTGTAGGATCCAGGTTCAATTTCTGACAGACAATTCAGATTTTTTTTCAGAAGTCTGAACCCAGCTCATTGAAATCTCACTTTTGACAGCTCTCCATCAGCCATAACGAATGTTGACCAAGATAGTGGCGCTTAGATAATCCGTTTGTTGTTTTATATTGCTTTTCCACCGAAAGTAGCTAAGGTTAGGTTAGCATTGTAAAGCCGCCATATCGCACAAGGGATGCAACCTAACCAATCTCCCCTGTATAATCCGGCTGACCCCTACATGGATGGACAGCCCATGGCTGGGTTATTACAACCCCGTCACTTAGTAATCTCACTGATTGGAAAGCTGTGGCATCTGTTGACCAAAAATATTGATCAATTATTCTACAGTATAGTGTTTGAACTGAGCATCAGAATGGGCGACGACTGAACTTTGCGAACTTCATTCTAATGACACCATGGAAATATACTGCACTTTCACCCTGTAGGATCCAGGTTCAATTTCTGACAGACAATTCAGATTTTTTTTCAGAAGTCTGAACCCAGCTCATTGAAATCTCACTTTTGACAGCTCTCCATCAGCCATAACGAATGTTGACCAAGATAGTGGCGCTTAGATAATCCGTTTGTTGTTTTATATTGCTTTTCCACCGAAAGTAGCTAAGGTTAGGTTAGCATTGTAAAGCCGCCATATCGCACAAGGGATATACTTTATCTGGAAACGGCCACTTGTAGAACCTATCACAGTCCAGTCAACACTCAGGATGAGATAAACCAGAAAAGTCGGCCGTTATCTTCCTGAAAAACCGAAACTGTGAGACCGAGATTTGAACCGGGATCCTCCAAGGTGATAAAGTCGCAGCTTTACCCCAAAGGTAAGAGGCGTAGAGTTCAATTACTTCCCTCACCAGAATGGTATCGGTCATCAGCTGACGAAGAGGATTCGACGAATTAGATTCATATAATACCTTAAAAATTTGAAAGCAGGGAATCTGAGAATTAGGATCGAATCCTCCAATGTAAAAGTGCAGCGTATTTGTTTGCTGCTATTTAGTTAATCGCCGCTTAATATCTAACAAAGATATTAAAACCCTGCATTAAATTTTTTTCCCAACAAACCTCAACTTCTTGATCATTAACCAGCGGATCGAAAATAGATTAGTTGATCGTTTTGGAAGCATGAAAACACTGGAATTCCACCCAAAAGATAGGGTTCGATTCCCGATACCTATTGAAAAATTTGCAGTGTGTCCAGTTTGGGCAGTTTGATTCCCACCCTTTTTTAGGATAATTTAAATAAACTTGGTAAGAGTTTTAAAAATAGACAGTTATGCTATACTTTTTTTATTATTTTTGCATATTTTACACCCTCCAATCGGAGATACTAAGGGGGCGGGGCCAGTTCCAACCACCAGCTGCACCCACACCCGTGGAGCGGGCTAATGTCGTATTTTGAGACTGGCCAAATGGCCGCTCCCCTGCTCCACCTACGAAGGTACTACAGGGTACTAAATGTGTGAGAATAATCTCGGCTTAATCATTGCCTGCAACTAGGGGTGCGGACTCATCTGACCACCACACTGATCCACTAGCGAACGTATACGAATACGGAGGACTCGCTCAGGATTCCCAGGCCTA
This sequence comes from Olivierus martensii, assembly GCA_000484575.1. NCBI lineage: Eukaryota > Metazoa > Arthropoda > Arachnida > Scorpiones > Buthidae > Olivierus > Olivierus martensii. The sequence continues at coordinate 55,562 of AYEL01085888.1, forward strand.
GGGTTATGAAGGCCGCATTCGTATCTCGTGTACTGTGTCGCCGAAGCGACCTTTACATAGCCCAGAATCGCCTCCGTCCACAGAGGGAGCGGAGACACTAGAGGCTGTGTATTTGCTACTATGGATAGGTTATGGCGACTTAATATAACTAACCTATCTTCATTTGATATTCTGTATCTGGCTCAAGCCACTTAGAGCCCATCACAAGCTGGCGAGCACCCATGATGAGGTCAACCAGATGGTTGAAGGATGGGGTCCAACGGGCAAGACCTGGACCCGTCCTGAAAAACTGGAGGTGTGGGACTCGGATTTGAACCCGGATCCTTCAGGATGGTAAGCCAAACGTTACCAAGCGACCATCCGGTCGACGTTTGTTAGATAAGAAAATTTTCGAAATTTAAAAAACTCTTCGATAGTTTTAAGTAGTATGATAGCAAAATGATCTAAGAACCGATGTAATGTAAAATTATTCAGTTTCTTAACATATTACGGCAGTATTTTAGAATGGCAGCGATTACACGAAAAAATTTTCTCTTTATATTCTGAATTTTTCATTAAAATCTACGAAATAAGGAACTTTTAATTGATCTAATTGTGAAATATATTACTATGCACAATATAAAGTTATTTCTGAACTTTTGAGTCAAAATAACAGCAGTATTTGAGTTATGAATTAAGTTTGCTTACGAATATTATGTTCATAACTAGAGGAGCACCTGCACGCGTAAGAACGAGCAACAATATATATTCGCGTGACCAATAGAAAGAAGGAAATCTAGATAATTGTATTTCATTGATGAAAATAGAAATGAAATTTAATTTATATAATTATTAAAATTTAATGATTATTACATTAAAGGCCAAACCAAGATTTTAGAGAAAAATTCAAAACGAAATCTACCACTTTTAACTCATTTTTTGATATTTTTTTTCATAATCATCATAGACAAACAGTATATTTTCATAATAAAATATAATTTTATATTCAGTACATTATATGTATAAATATATTTTCAAATTGCATTTTGCACATCCAACGTGTTACCATGGTAAATGACAGAACATTATTTCCAAATTTTATCTACTTATTTCAGAAATAACTGAAATATGTAAGTGAATATTATTTAAGTGTAAACAATTCGTCCTTGATCATAACAGGTAACAATAAAGCTGTCAAGCATTCAACTTTTACATGTAGAAAGCGCAAGCATATTATTTCTTATTGACATAGGATCGAATACAAAAAAATTTGGCGCCTGATATCTAAACAAATTTTACAAGTCTATAAACTCCATTAATAAATATTTTTAATTATCTTCATGAATATTTTCAAGTGAACCCTGTTTTATTTCAACTTAAGATTAGACAGCTTCAGCAACATAAACGTGTAGCACGAGAATGACGTATAGCGCTGGAATTACGAAATCATGGCGTCATTTCGAATCGTCACTAGAGAATTCCTCACGTCCAAACGTGAGTTAAGGAAACGTTCTGTATTGACGTCATTCGTTCGCGTTCTACACGACGCTTAGGCAGGAAGATTGACGTTATTGATTACTTATGTTTATAGTGACTAAACGACTAAATATAATGCCATATTTTTTAGTGTGCACGTTTTTTTTTGTTAACAGATGACGCCACTTTCCATCCAGGGAGAATACTAAGTGCCGGGGCGAAACAAGCCCTTCCACAGGCTGCCCACCCCTCGGGAGGAGTCTGGGCGAAACAAGCCCTTCCACAGGCTGCCCACCCCTGCGGAGGGGTCTTTCTGGTAGAATACTATGTGGTGAGCGAAACAAGCCCTTCCACAGGCTGCCCACCCCTGCGGAGAGGTCAGCACTTCCACAGGCTGCCCACCCCTGCGGAGGGGTCAGCCGGATTGTGGAGGACATGGATTTAGATTTCACAGACTGCCCACCCCTGCGGAGGGGTCAGCCGGATTGTGGAGGACGAGGATCGACGGGCCGGGACCCCATGATAAATATTTTCAAGGGGTGGGACCCGTTTCCCACCCCTGCAGAGGGGTCAGCCGGATTGTGGAGGACGGGGATCGACGAGTCCGGACCCAATGATAAATATTTTCAAGGGGTGAACCCAGGACTTCCTACCTCTGCGGAGGGGTCAGCCGGATTGTGGAGGACGGGGATCGACGGGCCACCCAGATCCCATGATAAATATTTTCAAGGGGTGGGACCCGAGATTCGAACATGGACCTCATGATAAATATTTTCAAGAGGTGGGACCCGGGACTCGAATGCACCCCATGATAAATATTTTCAAGGGGTGGGACCCGAGACTCGAACCCGCATCCTCCAGAGTGGAAAGCTGAAGCGTTTCCACGTGGTCAATCCGGTAATCCTCCAAAGTGGAAAGCCGAAGCGTTTCCACGCGGAATCCGGCCGACCACTCCAGAGTGGAAAGCCGAAGCGTTTCCACGCGGCCAATCCGGCCGACGACCCACGATAAATATTTTCAAGGGGTGGGACCCGAGACTCGAACCCGGGTCCTCAGAGTGGAAAGCCGAAGCGTTTCCACGCGGCCAATCCGGCCGACTCAACCTTGGGATATGGTTTCCATGCGGCCAATCCGGCCGATCCCTCTTTTGGGTTAGTAAAAACCCGTTTAACGCGGAAAAAACCGAAGCGTTTCCACGCGGCCAATCCGGCCGACAAAGTGTGCACGTTTCTTAGACTTGTATCTATGATATGATAATTAAATTTTGTGGTCTTTTATACCATATTTTTAGGCCTGATTTCTAGATACTTCACACTGAGTGGATAAGCATTATTTCATTTTTATTTAATCTAAATATTTTTTCTATTGAAGTGATTTTGATGAAATATAGAAAGCGAATCAACCAGCCACGGACCCAGATGTTTGTGTTCTGCGCAAGCGTATTAAACGAATATGATGTCATACACATGTGACGCTATCTGGGGAAGTAACGACTCGCTGAAGCATATTTCTTCTACAAACGCACGCGTGGAACGTGAACTCAATAACGTCATTCTTCTTTGGGTTCACGTTACCATAATTTGAGATATTTTTGTAAATAAAATAAGATGAATTATTATTTTACTAGTTACTGCTTTGGCTTTGGAACTTGAGAAGTATTTCTACTTTTCCCAGAGTTTGAATGCATATATAATTCTTAATTCTCTGCTAAAGTGATTTAGCTATATTTCTACTTTTCCCAGAGTTTGAATGCATATGTAATTCTTAATTCTCTACTAAAGTGATTTAGCTAAATCTTGTAAACTATTATTTAGTCAGATACAAAACTGAATGAAACAGCGAATTTTATTTGCTACGAAAGTTAGAGCATCTAAATGCACAGGTTATGGAAGGATAAGATGATAAATAGTATGCATATTTAACAAAATTCTTTAAGATTTATTACATTATGCCCTCAGTTGAGTTATGCAATAGCCAATTGTGCAGCAGATTAGAGCTAAGAAAGCAAGAAAAATAAGTTGGCTTTTCATAGTAGGCGAAAAACGTTTTCGCATGATACTGATATTTGTATTGATTTACTAATAACGAATTATTGTTTTCTTGCTGTCATTTTTGTTTTATGATTAGTATTTCTGGATTCACTGTTAGTTTGAATATCCACTAACTGTTTGTCGTATATTTTTTGATGATAGCAGTATTGTACAGTACAGGGAAACTTGTGCTAAGTGACCAGCTTTCGGCGACTGAGATTGTGGCCACCAAGTCCAGTTAGCTACAAATTTCTTTATTAAACATCAAAGTTTATAATACAAAGTTTGTGAACACAATTTTACATTGTTAATTAAATCTAAGGAAAGAAATCACTAATTAATGTCTCTTTCAGGATTTTTTTCATTTTAGAATGTTCGGCTGATAGAAGATCTACAGCCCATCTGGCATTTTTGATCAAAACACGATTTGCTAGCCATCTAAATAGATGTTACACACAAGGTGCCAAAATTAAATATCACTGGCCATGGCCACGGAACACAGATCGCCATTTACATAGTTTAAGGCTGGATTCACATTGGCCTTGCGACTGCGATCTCGACCGTAACCGCGCTATAGAAACAATACCATCAGGCCTCGCTTTCCGACTTTTTACTGCGACCACGACAATATTCAACTTGCTGAATGTTGTCGTGATCACAGCGGTTACGTCATTATGATAGCCAATAGAAAGGTGGCATTTGGCCATCTGTTACGAGCTGTATGTTACATCAGCTCTTATTTGCTGTTTATGCAGTTGCTATTGGTTGATTCGAAAAATCGTGAAGCTGGTCGTGATCAATGTGCATGTTCTATCGCAAGTTTTCAGTCAGGATCGTAGTCGTAGACGTGGTCTCCGACCAGTGTGAATCCAGGCTAAAATCCCACAATATGCTTGGGCGGGTATTAAGGTGGCCATCTAGCTCAGGTGCCCACCAACACAGGTTTTCCTGTATATCAAAGCCATGTGTTTAGCGCTGTCTATCCAGAATGTTTATGTTCCGTTGCCAGAGAAAACGAAACCACTGAAGTGGTGGGATCACGTGGTATAATAATGCATATTGAGGTACTACACCCTTTTTATTAATTATTTGGACCTCGTCGTCACACTAACATAAATGAGATACCTCTTGCCACCAAAACAAAATCAATTTGCTATATTGTCGAATTTATGTTGGTGAAAGTACCCACCAACAATGTGGCAGACGGCGTCGTTTTTCTAACATCGAGCAGTCTATTCAGTTTATACATACATCGATGATCAAAACTAAATTATCCATTTCAGAAAAAATGTTGGTAAAACAATAATTATAGAATACCTACCATTATTTTAAAGACGCTTGTGTTTAAATGTTTCTACATTTTATTTTCTGCAAAACTGACCGAAACGTTTATCAAATTTTATATTACAGCACATTTTAACGTTGATTTTGTTTACGAAATCAAGATTTGAAATTTAAGATCAAATTTTATATTGCTACCTGTGAAATTAACTATTACAATCGTACTTTAAGAATGCTTGGCTAAAATTTTAATTCATTTTCATAATTAATATTAATTGGAAGACTAAAAAACTTGTGAGAGTTAATCAATGGATCGTCTTTTCTCGATGTTAGCGAACGAAGCCGTCCGTAATGTTAGTGTTTTCCCTCCAACAACATGGCGGATGCGAACGTAAATTCAACGATATAGAAATTGACTTTGTTTTGTTGGTCAGACGTATCCCATTTATGTTAATAAGTGTGATGATCAAATTCTAATAATTAATAAAAAAGAGTGTAGTACCCCAACATCGAGTATTATACTACGTGACTCCCAACTTCGTCAGCTTCATTTTTGCTAGCAACTGGTCATCAGCGCAATCCATCCAGTTGGAGTTACTACACACCATCGATGATACACACTATGAAGTTTTGACAACCTTGTGACAAATATGAGGAGGAGGGCGGCCGGATTGCCGACTGGTAACGCGTTGATGAGCCAGGCAGGAGGACCCAGGATGGTTATGTCTCGGATCCGATTATGTTAGTTAAGCCGCCATATTTCATGGAGGGATATTCTGTATCTGGCGGCGGCCACTTGTAGAGCCAATCAAACAGGCTGGCCAACACCCATGATGGAGTCAACTGGATGGTTAAAGGATAGGGTTCAACGGGCCGGGCCTGGACCCATCCTGAAAAACAAGGTGTGGGACCAGGATCCTCCAGGGTGGTAAGCCAAAGCTTTACCACGCGGATCCCGGATCTGGCATCTCCTTAAAAGATTTTCGGGGGTTCTGGGTCCAGTTCGGCGATCTCCATCTTTCATAATCTGGCCCATCCACGGGTGTGGGTGCAGCCCATGGTTGGAACTGGCCCTGTCCTTTAGTGATCCCTCTGATTGGAAAGAGGCATAAAAATACAAGAAAAGTATGAGGAGGAGCCATGATGCATTAATCATAATCTGAGGTGATCATATTAAGATATTACAATTTTTTTAAATCATTATTTTGAAATTTACTGTTGAATTAAAAAGAGCACCGTGAGTACAAATTTTAATAAATATATAATTTGTACTTAAGTATACATACACAATAAGTATTGTTCGTCCAAACACCGGATGAATTACAGAAATGCTAAGTCACTTCAAAATATGTAGCGAGAGAATAAGTCTACAGTGTCAAAGTTAATGTTCACTAAAGAAGTAAACCTACAACCAGTGATGAGATATCGAGCAGTTGAAAGAATTATTTAAGTACACTTATAGAATAATACGAGTACTTAGAACAAGTAATCATAATGAGAACAGGAGAGAATTTCAACATAGGATGCAGTTTTGAGGCCTGCATGCGGTCGATACAGAAATTTCCTAAGAAACCAATATGCCCCAAAAGAAAATTCTTTAACACATGCATAGTATTAGTAATGAAGTATGGCTGTGAAACATGACTCTTACAAAAAAATAAAGAGAAACTAGCAACAAGCAGAGAAGCATGGAAATGTACATGTTAGTCTTGTTAGGATTCACTAGGAGAGATCGCAAGATCAACACATGGATAAAAGAAGAAACCAGTGTAGAATACAGTACATAATCATAACAGTTAAAACCAGTAAGTGGCATTGGGTAGAACATTGCAAGATATACCGATAATGAATGGATAAAAAATTAGAGAAGCAACTAAGACAAGGGGGAATATCCTGGCAGACAAATGATAAATGGAGAATATAAGAAAAGTAATTGGTTCTTTTACTTGAATTTTTGGTTGGTTTGGAAACAAAAATGACTAAGCAGGAATACAATTGGTTGAACCTTCACCTACTTATAACTGTAAATCATTGTATCCATCTATAAATTTAGAAGCCGCAAACATGTTAAGATCATTCTATGTTGCAATGACGTTGTCATAATCGCGGCGTGTCTTTATATTACGAGATAGTTAGGTGAGGTAACAATTTATGACGACATATGTCGCTATCCCAAATTCGAACATTGCTCTGAAGCCACCCCACTCCTGGAGCAATCTCGAACCAGGATAGCCTATTACCAGCAGGACCGAAACCTTTTGGGAACACATACACACACATTCGATCGATTAACATCATATCGTGAGGGTCACATACAATAATCTTTTGCGACGTTATTTTTTTACTTCAGGATGACGTTATAGATGTATTCGAACGAAATTTTGAAGGCCTTATACAGGGTATTCTTATCAGTCCAAAATGCTCCGTCCTCTAGGGACATTTCGCTAATTTCATAATTTTATGGAGAATCTGGGGTCAGTCCTTACCTCCATACAAAAGTTCTACCACGTCCGGAAGTGGTCATATAATTCGTGCGCACGCGCGCACAATCGCTATCTTTGCCGTTTATAGCATAAATGGCTGTTGATAATCTTATAGAAGGCCGAAAACGTTCAAACTTTCCTAGATAGAGAAGTTTTATTCTGTTTATCACGCTAGGAAGGAGGATAACAAATAATTATCGTCGGAATTTTGGGATGTATAGCATTTAACAATTGGCAATTTTAAAATGTTCTCTTATAACGATTTTAATAAAAAGAAAAAATAATAACAGGAAAGTCACATTTACTTTTATTATTAATTTAAAAAATTTTCTATTGAACATTTGTGTAAATTACAGACTTCCCAATTTTAACAAACCTTCAGAATTGAGAACATTGTAAATTAATATTACTTTTGCTACAAAATATTTACAAAATATACAAATTTTTTTTATAGAAGATTGGGACTGAGATCAAAGTGAGGATGCCGAACCAGAAATGATCTTGTGCTATTCTTCTTCTTCATTTTCTCGAGTGTTTTCTCCCCACACAAAGTGGTAGTTCTTCTCCATTCTTCGCTGTCTTTCCATTTCCTGTACTGCTTCCTGATTTCCTGTCTATTTAATTAAAATTTGTTAATTATAAGATTATTACAATGAAAGAAAAATTAAAAGTTTATTTTTATTCTTACCAAAAGTGTGAGTATCATACTCTGGAACTGCTGCGTTTCTTCATCTGATAACACATGAAAGTCTTTTCCTTCTTCGTCGTCATAATATCCAGCAGTTATAATTTTGACTTCTATTTTTCTTCCTTTGAATTTTTTAAAAATACAATTGATATTTAATTTATTTTATGATTAATTTAATCTTCATAGAGTTTAATATCTTAATACTATATCCACGGTGGCCAAATTGTGGCTTGTGAGCCACATGTAGCACTTTGGTACCTTCAATCTGGATTCATATCATGAAAGTTAATAGTTAATATGGAGAAAATATCTATTTAATTTTTAAATATTTGTAAAAGGTAGTATGCATCTATATGAAATAAATGCATGTAAAATATATAACAAACAATTTTTGAAACCATTGTTAAGATTATCCAAAAAAACTGATGCGGCTCTCATTAATCCAGAAGAAACTGACTGCGAATCTCAAGTATTCGAGATTCTTCTATGTGATTCATAGTGACATGAGTTTTGGCCATCTCTGTACTATATTTAAAATTAACATATTACCGTTTGTATCTAATCCTGCTTGTTCCAACTTTTCTTTTACTGCTTTCTCTAATTTCTCTTTCTGTTTTCCTTCCAGCCCATGATGACGTAATAGCTGTAATTTTCCTTTTGCCTGTTTTCCCTGTCCCAATCTACGAATGTGAACTCGTAGTTTGCCGTCTTCAGTCGTAGATTCTTCCTTTGTTCCATCACTCTCGTCTGTTAAAAATTATTTTGTTTAAGAATAATTTACAATCTTTGGCAAGAAATTTTAAGTTTCGAATTAACACTCACCCATATTTAAAATGGTATCGTCATTGTCATCGTCTGCAGTAACTTCTTCAGGTATTTCTGGTTCAGGTTCAGAATCTCCTTTGTCAGTGGTATCTAGAGAAAAAAAAATTTTTTTCTGATAGTGGATGTTAATTAAAGGTGCTATCAGCCATATTTAAAATATTTATGTACCACTTTTCTTATCATTGTGAACAATTGCACTTTTAGCTTTCTCTAATGCTTTTGTTGCTACTGCTACATCTTTTTCTGCCTTGTCTAATTTTTCAATTAATTTATTTAGAGTAGTGGCTAACTTGGAAAATGTGGCATCACGGACATCTGTATCCATCTCCTGCTGTAATTCCTCTTCTGCCTATTAAAAAACATTTTATTATTAAGAAGATCTAAGTACTACAGCATCAGCAAGATTTTCTGACTATATAGTTAAAAACTTCATATGCATTATAAAAGTTACTGCAGGTAGTCTTCGACTTATGATGATTCATACTTACAATGGCCAAAAATTGTTACTAAAAATTCTCTAATTCAACTTTGCCACTTGCATATACATACATATATCACATTCTTTTGTATATACATTGCAGTGTCACCATTAGCTGCCAAGAAAAGAGTTACTACTGTATTTACTGACAAGAGTTACTCTCATGTCCAGTAAGAGAAATAATACTACTGATGAAAATTCCAACGTAAAAAAGAAGGCGAGGACAGCTTTAAGTTTAATTGTTTTAAGTTAAATAGAAACCTAATTTTTGAAAATATCAAAAAAAAAAAAAACAAGCAAATCAAGAATAAAAAAGTCCTTGATTTACAACAGAGATGTTGGAATGGAATTCCATCGTAAGTCGAGAACTACCTGTACTAAATTTTATTCTTAAGACTTACAGTAGAATATTTCAAAAAATAATTATCATCATTTTCAACAGATTGGGATAATCAAACATGCAAAAATCAATTGTTTTTGCAAATCACAAAATTATCTAATGGAATAACTTTGGCAATGTTACAGACTTTACCTGACCAAATATTCTTAAACTTGGAAATAACTCAGAATTTTAAATTTAATAGCATTTAAAAACAATAAGAGAAAAAACTTAATAATAATAATAATGATGGAACTGTCAAGAATAAACATGCTATAAACATACAGTGGAATGTTGTTTTTACGAACCTCCAATTTATGAACTATATATTTTTACGAACTATTTAGTTCATCCCAAAAAGTCCCTAATGTTAATTAATGCCATTCCCATTTATGAATTTTTTCGGGGGTCTGTATGAGTTCGTAAAATTGAGAATCCACCGTTATTAGTTTTATTTCTTTTGCCAAAGTTAATTTATTCACAAACAATAACACAATTCAATGTTAATTAAATCACATTATTTCAAAAAAGAATAAAATACTGCCAAAACAAATTATAAATAATTAATTTGTTTTAATCCTAAAACAAATCAATTAAACAACAATAAAGCCAAGAGGATTTATTCAATAAATCCTCTTAGTTTTTAAAAATTAAAATCAAAAATTCTTCTTCAACCAAAAAGTAATCAGATTAATTTATATAAAACAACAAATAGATTAAAAATCATCATAAAATGCTTGTCTATTGCATTGACCAAAATTTGATCCCACTGCACCCTGCTTGTGCAGCATCTGTGTTAATAAATTGAAAATCACTTGGCACTTGATTTGATTTTTAATTGCAATCCTGCTAAGAAATGGGCTATATTAGTAATAATAAATACAGTGGGTGATTTGTTAACGAACAGTTCGGATAACGAACACTTTTTCGAAAGATTTTTATGTTTGGTTAACGAACACTTCACAGAACAAACTGTTGGACCCGCGGACTAACGGAATGACAGTCAGCTGGATGGCTGCGTGGTAAAGCTGTGGCTTACCATTCTGGAGGATCCGGGAGTCCCACTTCTCCAATTTTTCAGGAGGGATCTGGGCCCGACTCATTGAAACCCATCCTTCAATCATCCGGTTGATCCATCATGGTGTTGGTCAGTCTGTGATGATGCGGCTCTATAAATGGCCGCCGCCAGATAAAAATATTCCATGAGGATATTTCGTCTTAACTCCTTAAAAACAGCCACTTATAATCTGTTCCTCCATCTTGAAAACATATAGCGGAAAGCACAGAAAACGAACACTGCTCGATACCAAGCGCTTCGCATAGATTACCGCTAGACGCCTCGCATATCAGAACGCGAACGATGCGAACATGTTGGTTTGAGATTATATGTTGGTAAATGACGTTATCACGCTTAGCGTTAAGATTCACGCGAGAGGCTAAGCGAAGCGCGCTTGGTGTGAACGTAGCCTAAGGGTTCTGCTTTTCTGGAAAGTTCGGTGATTCTTTTCTTTCCGTTCTTCCGGCGGGATGTCGCGTTACCTGCGGCGGTTGTACCGGAACTATAGTGTCCTAAGGATTTCCCATCCTCTTCGCCACGTCAAGGCGGGCTCCCCTCGAGAAGGCCGTGGAAGTGGGCCGGATGGTGAAGGACGGGGATCAACGGGCTGGGCCCAGCACCCCGAAAAAAAAACCGGGACGCGAACCCAGGTCTTCCAGCGTGGCACGCCAACGCGTTACCACTCGGCCATCCGGCTGCAGTTATGCTATACTTGTCATACTTAACTAGTGAATAATTCGTACCCAATAAACAAAGTCTGTATGCAGTATCGAAGTTATTAGTGAAAAGTTTCTAATGTTTGAATGCCCGTCATTTTTAAATGATTAATAGAACTCCAACTATAGATATCGTCAATATTACCTTCTATATCTGGATTTTCATGTTGAATTTGAGAAAAACACATTAGAGAGTATATGAATGCTTGAGTTCCGCCATTTTTGAAATGTTAGCAAATTAAATGTGGTCTGTAGAACACTTTTAATGATAAAATATGATGGCAGAATTCATGAAATTTTATTAAATACTTTAAAATTTATTAATGGATACAGATCAGAGAATAAATGTGTGTGGCCCTTTCGTGGCTTAGGTGTGATCTCTTGGGGATGTATTTTCCTGTTCCCGAGGATCTTACTATCCCATTGAAGAATATACTGTTGTTTATTCTTAAGACAGGCCTTCTTCTGGGATGATTTGATTGGGGATGCACAATAGAAAGAATATACTGTCGTTTTTTCTAAGACAGGCCTTCTTCTGGGATGATTTGATTGGGGGTGCACAATAGAAAAGACGGGACTTCTTCTGGGATGATTTGATTGGGGGTGCACAATAGACCCCTGTTGGTCATGGTGCTTGGACTGGGTAGGCTCCTCCCTATTTTACTACTGCTACTACTACTACTACTACTACTAAGGAAACATTTCACTAATTTTGAAAAAGAATTATTGTTAGAATTAGTAGAAAAAGATAAAGATGTGATAAAAACAAACAGATTAATGCAGTGTCGATAAAAGAAAAACAAGAAGTTTGGAAAATTATTAGTAAGCATTTATTCGAATATAATACTCTGATATAAATACAGTACCTGTATATCTGTATATTAAAGTGGCATCTATTTATTATATAATTTGTAATTTTTTTTCATTATAGAAAACAAATATAATAGCATTCCAATCACGTCACGTAGAAATAATAAACAGTTATGGACTGCTATAAAAATTTAAAAAAAGCTACAAAAGATTGTGCTAATAACATATGAACAATGTCTTTTCGTAAGTGATATCGACATATAAAATCATAATCGTCTAATTCCTTGAAACAGTTTTTCCTTTGAATTATAATGTCTTTCATGTTATTCAATTTTGTCTAGGAAATCCAAATATTCTAATTCTTCCATCATTTCATTCTCATTTCAGGACTCCAGCATACAGTCTTCATTTTTAATCAAATGCACATGCGTTAACCCTGAGCTGCCCAAACAACCCAGCTACCAGCTAGGGTAGTTTTATTTGACTCAGAACGAAGTTGGTGAATACAAATTTAGCTATAACTCCTCATATAACCCTAACTCTACCAATAACTCAAGCTGGTGAATATGACCGTTAGAGACTGTATTGAGAGCTATCTGAAAGACCTCAGAAACAGTCCTGGGAAATTCCCCCACTACAATGATGGCTATGTCATCAACATACCCAACAGTGAAGAAACCTTTCCTTGAGTAGAGTTAATAATTCCTTCACCACAAGGCACCAAATAAGGGGAGAAAGTACTCCCCCTACAGGCAACCGTCTGTGAGAATCTTAACTTCTTCATCATAGACTGTGCTATAAACAACTCTATGCTTCAGCATAGAGCCGATCCAGTGAATAATTGTTGAACAGACTCCATGTCTGCTAGCAGCAAGGCTAATTTACTCAAAAGAAATTGAGTCAAAAGCCTCTTGGATATCAAGAAATGTTCCTAAGGCAATTTCCTTGTACCCAAATGTTCTCTCAGTGAGTGACACCACCTCATGGAGAGCATTTTCGGTTGATTTGCCAGATTGATAGGCAAATTGACTACGACAGAGAGGGGTCTTTAATAAGGCCCTATCCTTGACAAATCTATCCATCAACCTTTCCAATGTCTTCAATAAGAAGGATGTCAGGCTGATTGGACGATACGATTTAGCTCTTATATCGAGGCTATGCCCAGGCTTAAGAATAAAAGAAACCCTGACCTATCTCCAGGATCATGGAACATAGCCAAAAGCCAAACAGGCCCGAAAGACACAGCATAAAGGAGAGTCCAGGATGTCAATGCCCTGTTGCAAGAACACTGGCAAAATACCATCCGGTCCCACCGACTTGAAGGGTTTAAAAACACTTACAGCCCACCTAATATTAGACTGATTGATCACTTCCCTAACAAGGCCCCAATCCTCCCTCGTGACATGAAGCTGTCTGGATTCATTTGTAACCAGCAGGTAAGAGAGATGAAGTTAATGGTTAATCGTGTCTCTAAGCTTGATTCACACCTAGGTTGTAGAAAATTTTAGATCATAAGAACCAGATCATTTCCATCGTTTATTGCATATCGAGCAAATAAGGACACTGTGCAGTAAGCCATGTATATTGTGTTTTACAAAGAACTCAAAGTAGAGGATCAAAACAGCAGATTGATATGTTTTCTATATAGTACCATACATATACGGCACGTATACTTTACTGTAAAGTATACAGTTTTTTTAGAAATGTTAAGTTTGGATGATAAATATAAATATACTGTATTTTATTAAATTTAACAAATTCAGAGTTCATTTTCATTTCTATACTACAGGTGTTTTCAATAAACCGCCAATCCCAATTAGCCGCCAAAATTGTCCCCAAACGGATGGTGGCATGTTAGTAGGGTTTGACTATAATTACATTTATTTATAGTAGATTTTTTTATATTATGAAGAGAAATATATAAATAATGAAAAGCCTTATTTTTTTTTTTATATTTTAATTATCCACCTTAACTTTCTTATTTCCATTAAGAGTCTGATTTATATAAAAACAATTATTATTATTCTAGCTTCAATTGGAAGAACCAGGCAATAAAATTAATTCTAGTTATATTGAAATAATTTATTCTCATGCAATTTTTGTAAATAATTGAAATTATTTTACTTAAATATAATTTTTAAAACTATAATTAGTTTTTATTGATAATTTAATTATTAATTTCTGATGCATAATTTCTTCCCACTTCTTATTCAATGTAAATAATTCAGCTCATTTCAAAAGTGGAAGATATATTTTATTAAACTTGAAGATCGTTCAGCTTTATTAAGCCATCTTCAGCACAACGTATAAGAATTCGAACAAAATTAAGTTTTACATTCGAATTCTTATACGTTGTGCTGAAGATTAGTTAGGTTAGGTTAGGTTAGTTTGCCACCATATCCTCATGGGATATTCTTTATCTGCAGTGGCCACTTATAGAGCCTATCACAGGCTGGCCAGCATTCATGATGGGGTAAACCGGATGGTTAAAGGATGGGATTCAACGGGCCGGGCCCGGACCCCTCCTGAAAATCTGGAGGTGTGGGACCTGGATCCTTCAAGGTGGTAAGCCACAGCTTAACCATGCAGCCATCCAGCCAATCCTTTCTTTGAGGTCCTCATCAGTACATAAACTTTTTTCGTACAAATATTTTAGAATAGAACACAACTAGTTATAAATTCTTTAGAACACATTTTTGTTTTTTAAAATTTTTAACAATTCCTAAACATGTTTAAACAAGTTAGGTAATAAAAATTATAAATTTATTCTTCAAAACACTTACAAAAAGTGTTAACAAATGCTTTATTGAAACTATAATAAAAACATTTACAAAAGTGTTAATAAATGCTTTATTGAAACTATAATAAACACTTACAAAAGTGTTAATAAATGCTTTATTGAAACTATAATAAAGCTAACAATCAATTATTCACAAAAAGCGATCTTAAATACTACTTAATGCTACTACCTCCTCCGATACAAACTTCAAACAATTGTAGACCTTTACAAGAATTCCAAATGTCACTTAGCCAACCTTATGTTGATACAACATCTCAGTGAATCATTGGTTGCGTCGGCTTTTATATTGAGTGATGTACAGTCCTGTGCTGCTTCATTTACATAAATACATGTAACAAGTTTAAATTTATTAGCTTACAGAGTTATTCATTCATGTCATCCTTTTTACAATTTATTTATATATCGAATAAAACATCGATACAGGATCATTCTTATTTTCTCATATCGGATCAGTGGTAAAACTTATTTAGAAATCATTCTTATATTCTCATATCGGATCAGTGGTAAAACTTATTTAGATTGTCATTATCCGAGAAAGCTCGTCTGGAAGACAGATGTCCGTCCGTAATACGTGAATGCGAAATATTGAGATGGAGAATGTGGAAGTAAGTCAACTCTTAAACTAAAATATAATCATTTAGATAATATTAAAAATAATGATAAATAAGAAAAGAGTTCATAATAAAATTATAACAGAATAGGTCAGAGTTAACCTCTACATACTACAATCTAAATGCTGTGCACTTTTAACTATGAGTCTATGATGGTCAGCTAATCAGGCTGGGATGATTGTTGAAACAAATAAACATACATTTCATCCAAGCCTGGTTGGCTGACCACCATAGTTACAAATGTAGTAATCTAAATTTCAGTGATTTTTCAGTTTCACTGAAATTTAGGAGAAAATCATGAAAAACAAAACATAAATATTCGGTTGTTTAAATGGAAATGAAACTTCTATTGCTTTATAACAGCCACTTGCTTCCTGGAAAATTGTAACGTAGCCTACTTTACTTTGTGGCATGTAGTATTGGGTGGATTGCTACAATAAACTATCTGCAATCCAGTCAGAGGAACATGATGAATATTATAGCTGTTTATGTATGAGATGAGATTATTTTTATATATATAAGGATTTTTGATATAAATTTAAAAATTTATAAAAAGTACTGCTAATAATATGTAAATAAAGTAATAATAAATTAATAAATATAAAGTATTAATAAAAATAACAATATTTCAATTAGTTCCTGCAATTTTTTTAATAATTATATAATGTAACTTCAACAAAATGAATAGGCACATTAAAAATGCTACCATTTCAAACTGAACAGCCACAGCTTCAGCAATCTAAGGTACAGTAGGAGCAGAAGTGAGCAATAGAACCATGAGAAATCACCTTGAAGTAGGATCATGTATGCACTTGCACAAGATTTTCACTAATCCCTTGGCACTGCTATTATTATTCTCATTAGAGAAATGAATGGTGTTCCATGGTTTTCAATGATGAAAGCAGATTCTGCTTTGGACATAGTGATGATTATGTACAGGTCCATTATAAACAGGGCTGGGTGTTGGCAGGAAAATGTGCTGACACCGACACTGACTCCATTGACAGTAAACAAACACAAATGATTTTTTTAGAACACATTTTTATTCAATATTTATTACTGAAAAAATTATTTATTTATCTGAAAAAGAAAATAATTATTTAATAAATTTTTTAAATTTAAAGCCAATAAATTATGAGCAGTGAAAAAGTTATTATCGACAAGTTATTAGGAGACCCCTCCTAAAACTGCTGACACTGACACTGACTCCCCAGCCCTGAATGGAAAGAGAAGAGACTACTTCCATTATACACATGCCATTGTCAAATGGCCTATACTGGCTTTATGGTGTGCAATACTACCAGTTATGATAGTCATTTGCCTCTGATTGTTGTGGAGGGCATATTGAGTAGTGCTATATATGTCTAGAACATAATGCAGCCAGTCTTACTTCCATTTATTGATCAACTTGGAAATACACTGTTCCAGCAGGATAATGCTTATCCACATGTTTGTGCAATGCAACTTGCTCTACTGCCTGTAGAGCAAGTTGCATATCACAAATGATCCTGGCCTGCACATTCGTCTGACTTTTCTCTAATTGATCATGTGTGGTACTAGATTGGACATTGTTTGTCTCATATTCAACTAGTTGCAATAACCATTAATCAAGTATGATCCATTGATCCTTAGAGTTTTATTCCACAAAATTGACTTCATCTATATGACAAAATGCATGCAAGATTGAAGCATGCATTGCTGCACATGGTGGATAAACTCCATATTAATTTATTCATGATGTAAGATATCATTCTGTATATCTAAAAATGAAAAGAGTATATTTTCTTGTAAATTTCATCATTTATCTCCTAAAATTTGATAATTCTTCCACATGTTTTTAAACTATTGTTGTTATTATCTTCCAGGAATCTTTTTTCAATTTTCATCAATATAGAATGAATACTTATTAATACTATTAATAAATATTTGTTAATATTACCTCTTCCATAATGTAATTATTAACTTATACATACAGACACAAGCACAGTCTTTTTTAGGCAGAAATGTTTAATAAATTCTTAGATATAAAGTTTTCCTTTGAGCTTGTTGCATTCTAACTAAACTAACTGCTGATGATGGCTTACTAAAGCCAAAAGTGCTCTAGTTAAATTTGTATCTAAGAATTTATTAAATGTTTCTGCCTAACAAAGACTGAGCTTGTGTCTATATGTATAAAGCGAAGGTAGAAAGTTACGTCTTTTAACTATTAACTTATTGATGATATGATCAATAAATTTTAAATTCTAATTAATTAGTTTTAAAATAAAAATAATTGGCTGATTAACTCAGGTGGATTAATTGGTAACTTGTCCATTTGTTTATTGGTGCATCCCTATAAGTAATAAATGAGATTAATTTAAAGAGTTGTTAACATAATTCTGTTGCTAAATAATATACAGGTAGGCCTCGATTAGTGCGAATAATTGGTTCCACGAATTTCTCGCACTAATCGAATTCGCACTATTCGAAGTATTAACTCTATGTAAAATGTGGTAATTGGTTCTTGTTTTGTGAGATTCCGGCCATTAGCTAACTTCACGATGAATAACCACAATAAACTTAACACTAACTGTTTAAGAAATATTTATTTTCATATTTTACATCATTGTTCATCATCTAAATTAATAACTTACCAGGAATTGCTTGATTTTTAGCCAATTTAACTATTTAACACACATACATTCGATCAATTGACATCATATCGTGAGGGTCACATACAACAATCTTTTGCGAGTATTCATTTTTATTTCAGGATGACGTTGTAGATATATTCAAACAAAATTTTGAAGGCCTTATATACAGTATTCCCGTCAATCCAAAATGCTCTGTCCTCTTGGAACATTTCACTAATTTCATAAAGATGAAAATAAAAGTCTATGAATGTATATATTATTATTATTACATATAAATATATGTAGTAAGAAATTATATAATTTTTTGTTTGTTTTTTTGGGTCTCCGGAACGAATTAATCAAATTCCCATAAAAACCTATGGTAAATTGATGATTGGTTAACAAACAATTCGGATAACAAACATTGTCTTGGAACAGATTATGTTCGTTAACCGATTTCCCCCTGTAAATTATTATTTTATAATAATGATTATCGTACTTATTTTATTGTTTTGGAATATATTAGCATCAATGTGTAAAATGACGGTGATTTTTGAAAATCAAGAACCAATCGGAAATTTTTACATCAATTAATGGGAATTGAGTTATCAGTAGAACAATGGAACACTAATCTCTAGTTAATAAGTTACGAAACCTCTAAGAGTAAGATTAGGTTAGGTTAATTAGATTATGCCGCCATATCCTCTTGGGATATACTGTATCTGGTGGTGGCCACTTGTAGAGCCCATCACAGGCTGGCCAACACCCACGAAGGGGTCAACCGGATGGTTGAAGGATGGGGTTCAACGGGCTGGGCCCAGACCCCTCCTGAAAAACTGGAGGTGTGGGACCCGGATCCTCCAGGGTGGTAAGCCAAAGCTTTACCACGCGGCCATCCGGCCGACTCTAAGAATAAGGACTTCCCATTGATTTTTAGCCAATTTAACTATTTAACACACATACATTCGATCAATTGACATCATATCGTGAGGGTCACATACAATAATCTTTTGCGAGTATTCATTTTTATTTCAGGATGACGTTATAGATATATTCAAACAAAATTTTGAAGGCCTTATATGCAGTATTCCCGTCAATCCAAAATGCTCTGTCCTCTTGGAACATTTCACTAATTTCATAATTTTATGGAGAGTCTGGGATCAGTCCCTATCTCCATACGAGTTTTATCACATCCAGAAGAGCTCATATGATTCGTGCAGACACATATACAATCATTATCTTTGCAATTTATAGCATAGATTGCTGATAATAGCGTTATAGAAGGCTGAAAACATTCAAATTTTCATAGAGAAATTTTCTTCTGTTTATTGCGCTAGGAAGGAGGATAACAAATTATAATTATCATTGGAATTTTGGGATGTATAGCATTTAACAATTGGCAATTTAAAATTTTTAAGAGTAGGTCTCCCAATATGACTTAGATGAAATAAACTGGTTGAAAGTTCTTTATGAAATGTTTGCCTGTATAGATTTTAATAAAAATAAAGAAAAAATAACAGGAAAGTCACAAATAAGAAACACTTATGTATACAAAGAAAAGAACCTATCTTTAGTATTTTATAAATATATATATATACCTAAATAAATACTTTTATAAACCAAAAATATTTTCTGTATTTAATGAATGTTAATTTATAAGAAAACCATAAAACTTTACCTCTTCAATTAAATCATTAAATTGTTTTGAAATTTCTTTCTGTATATCCTTCTTATAATTTGCTATGACTGCTTTTTCTTCTTGAGACATTGATGAAAGTTCTATATGAAAAAGTATATTAACTAGTATTAATATTTTATATATAAAATTCTTTGCTTATCATAAAGTTAACTTTTTGAACAGCCAAAAAATTAAATTTACGATATCTTTTTGGAAAGTTCTCTAAGAATAGTTTGAATTTTATGTAAATGTTTTTAATAATTATGATTTTATAAAAAAAAAATAAAAGTAGAAGTACTCCTCACTTAACGACCTACTGTTTAATGATTGCACGAATTTATGTCTGAGCTTTCGACTTTTTTAATGGAAAATTTGATTTTTGCTCATAGGCATTATGTTGATTATAATTTCTGTCGAGAGTTGGCTATTATTATTTCATAATGTAACTGTTATTTGCATTAAATAAAAATTAAAACCAAATTTTTATCAAGTTAAAATTTGTTTCCAATATTTTCTAAATATATATGAACAAGTTATTCATTTCTTGATTAATCAAGTCATGAGAACAGAACAGTCATTAAATGAGGAGTGCCTGTATATGAAATGAAAATATTACCAATGCATAAGATATTAAAATTCATCTTGTATTCAACATTAAAATCATACGATACTATAAAGTATTAGATAAACATAGATTAAAATGAAGAAACATGATTTCACATAAAAAGTCCATATAATGATAGCTTCGAAAAAATCAGCAAACAGGATAATATAAAGCCTTTAAATTCTTCTTTTCAACTTAAAATTATTTTAAGTTGAAAAGAAGAATCTGAAGGCTTTTATTTCTATATTATCCTGCTCATTGAACTGATTTTTTTCGACGTTCCTAAAAAATGTAGTAGTGTATTTCGAGTGGTAATAATGATAACTATCAACTAAATATGCAAACTTTATTAATATAATAGTTTGTAAATCTGTTGGATTATGATCCAGCAATATTTAAATTTAAATCTGAAGTATTGAACATGCATTTTAGTTACAACCTCAAACTATCCCAAATCCATCTGGATTTTCACCATATTTGACAATGCAATGTTGAAGGCCATCCTGGATATGATATCAAATTTTCAAGGACCTACTCCAACTTTGCAAGAACATATGACTGAAACATTAGGTAAACTGTCTCTTTTATTATTATAGATAACCATTAAAGAAATATCTGCAAAAGATTACTTTTATAAAGCACTGATTTTGTAAAAATTCTCTGATTTTCATAGTTATATTGTTATTTATAAAACAAACTATTATTATTTCTTTGCATTTTTCTGTTTCTGCATTATTGCAAAGCAATTACACTCAAAAATTAGCTGGTAATAATGATAACTAAATATGCAAACTTTATTAATATAATAGTTTGTAAATCTGTCGGATTATGATCCAGCAATATTTAAATTTAAATCTGAAGTATTGAACATGCATTTTAGTTGGGGAGGATATGTTCCGAAAGAACCAAGTGCTAAACGAAACAGCGTTAAACGAGGTCATCTTAACACGTAAATAATAGGAATAGGTGAAACGGAATAGTGAATAAAAAAATATATGTACCTTTTTTAAATAAACTTAAATTATCAAGCCAAATTTTAGCCCTTGAAACCGTAACGGAATAATTTTAATGATTTGAAATAATTTGAACTAATATTAGCGCCATCTCGTAATTAGAATAATTATTAATTTTACAAATCAATGAGTGGCGCCATCTATTATTTAATAATTGAACTAGAATTTTTAACTAATTTATCTGAAGAAAAAATCTGCCTCAGCCTGGGATCAAACCGGGGACCTTTGGGCTAACGTCCCAACGTCATAACCGTTAGACCACCGAGGCCAACAAGCAGATTGATTCTTCGGACAGTTATATTA
>AYEL01085889.1:0-57031 GCA_000484575.1 Olivierus martensii
CCCGGATCCTCCAGAATGGTAAGCCACAGCTTTACCATGCAGCCATCCGGCTGATCTGTCATTCAGTCAGTCCGCAGGTCCCACAGTTTGTTCTGTGAAGTGTTCGTTATCCGAACATGTGTTCGTTAACCGAACATAAAAATCTTTCAAAAAAGTGTTTGTTATCCGAACTGTTCGTTAACCGATCACCCACTGTAGAAGCTGGTCCTCAATGAAAAAGATTAGACACAAATGGCAGTCCAAATGTCATCTTTAGTTCATCAGTTATTAAGTTTGTTATGTTTCAATACTTGAATAAAACTAATGAATACTGATTCCATTTTTAACAAGAAAAATAACTTATTTATTATCAGGATAACAAAACACATTAAAAACATACAGATCTTAGAATTGTTCAGTAATATTGGGTGTCTGTTATTACTGTTAACATTTGTTTAACTTCATAAGTTGCTATCAACCAAGTATACTTCAAAAGAAGACAGGAAAAGTATAGTAGGAACTAACAGTAACAGGTACTAGTAAGTATAGTCTAGTAGGAACTAACTTGTTTTATGCATTGTGTGCCAAAACTTGAAATCTTCTGCCTTAAGAAGTAATTCCCAAGCATCCATCGCATTTATAATTGAAGATCAGCAATCTAGCTTAAAAATACTATGGATAATATTGTTTTCTTTAGTTTTAATAAAATTCTAATTATTTTTAAATGTGTGTTATAATTACCATATGTACTCATGTATAAACTGACCCCCCCAACTTTTAAGTATTAGAACAATATAACAGTCATTGAAATAAATAGATAATTTCTTTTATTCACTCAATAATTTAATAGTTAAAATACTTCAAAGCAACAAGCAGTCCTAAAAACTTTTAAAAATACTTTTAATTAGAGTAACGTTTTTGGCAATTAAATGCCATCTTCAACTCATACAATACATTTAAATTTTAGGAACAAATAATGTTCAGAACAAATCATTATAAGACTGGTATTAATTCTAGAACAGAGAACATATTTTTAAATTCAAAAAACGTCGGTCATTTGTGCTAAGTTTGAATTGTCGGAATTTAAAAATATCTCTTTGCTTCCAAGCTACTAAAGTAGCTATTTAGGTAGTTTGGAAGGACGTAGATAAGAAGGAGAATTTACAGGAGCTCTTTATGATTCCCAGCTACAGCCTATCCTTATTATTAGAGCAGAAAGAAACAATGCATATACACTTCCATGATGTCGAATTAGAAATTAAAAACTTAGCATTTTATCAAACATCTGTTTATAGGAAACCAACCAGCACCCCCATTATTATTCCAGAATAGTCAAATGACAAATGGTGCCATAAAAAAGCTACCCTGAGGTCATTTTTAAGAGCAATCACACATTGCAGCACAGAAGAACTGTTAAGAGAAGAGATAAAACGAACTGAAGAAATAGCAAGAAGACACAAATATAGTGAAAAAATGGTTAAATAAGTTATATAAAGAAATATACGACGAGCAAAGGAGTAGTAGAGGCCTTAACCAAGAAAGAAATGATCAAAGTCAACAAGACTCAAATAGACAAATAAGTGAATCTTATGCGATAATACCGGATATGATGAAGAGTTATAAATCGGTAAGTAAAATTATAAAAAAACAAAATAAGAAACCAGTGTACAAGAGACTGCAGACAGTCTTTAACCTGCTTAAAAATGTGAAAGATAACTATGCAGAAAAAGAACGAACAGGAGTTTATCAAGTACTGATAGAAAATTTGGACAGCGGACAAAAAGAAGTTTACATGGTGCAATGGCCAGGAATTTAGGGAATAGAATCATGGAGCATAAGAGAGACATTAAGAAGGGAAACTTGACTATGGCTCTAGCAAAAAGAGTGTACGAGAACAATATTGAAGTGGACTGGGAAGAAGCTAAAATAGTTAAACAGATTTATGACACAAAAGAGCTTAGTGTAGCTGAAGAATTGCAAATTTTTAAGGGAAGTAGGCAGGGGATGATTATAAACGATAAGCAAAAGGATAGAGTTTCAAATGCCTGGAAATATGCTTCAAGAAGAGTTGATCTTAAATTGTTTGCAAGTCTTTGCACTTATTATATCTCTTGGAATTTTTTCTTTATAAAATTTTTTGACTTATACACAGAATATATATAGTATATGAAATGCAATGTTTGTCTGTCCCAAATGCATTCCCAAACTATTTAACCTCTTAGGATGAAACTTTATATAATGGCTTCCTATGACTCTATGGATAACAAGTAGTAGTCTTAGTCAAAATCATCCCACGGACATTTTGAAGTTGGAACAAAAAATATGTATTTAAATCCTTCAGACTTTTGTTTGAATTTGGATGATGTCATAGTGTCTATGACATGAAGTCATTGTGATATAATAATGAAAATGATATCATAAAATATCTTTGATATATACCATCATTATGATGTAACAATGAGTGATATCACAAAGCATTATCAATGTATGACATCATTGTTGCACAATAAAAATTCTTGGGGCAATGCTGGCATATTATTTTGCAATGAAAAACAAGTGTTTGGATTTTTCCCTTTTTAATAATTAAATACTGACATCATTTAAAATCATGATGTTCTACATAATTGTTCAATGTCTTGGCTTTTGTATGTTTTATACAGTATATTATATAAATTTAATCATTTTATGTTTGAAATATAAATATGTATTGATATCACAAAACAACATTAATATATGACTTTATTGTGATGTCTTGTCACCATGATGATATCATCATGACTCTAGATATTAGTGAAATCAACTTTAAAATTGGACACAGAACTAATGAATAAATTTCTGTATCATAATAAATAAATTATAATAACTATATTTATAGCAAATAGCCAGGATACTTGATTCATGATGGTATAACATTTTGACAGTTAACTTCAATGACAAAAGGCTAGAATTCTAGTTTTATGAAAATTTAATTAAACAATGAGCATATATAATTGTGCTCCAAATATATTTTTTATTGTTTATTTTTATTTATAATTGCTCTGGCAGGGTAACTTTATCCCTCCTGAAACTTTTACTATACTTTAGTAAGATCAACTGCTGTTATTAAGTGAATTTTAGTTATATTTTTCAAAATTTTTTAATTAAGATATGTAAATTATTAAGGGGAAGCAATATTGATGAATATTAGAATTTTCTTGCAAATAACTGATGATAACAAAAAAATTTTCTTATTCATCACTTTATATTAGAATTATATTTAATTATTTGATTTTATTTAATATTCTGGAAATATTTTT
This sequence comes from Olivierus martensii, assembly GCA_000484575.1. Taxonomy (NCBI): domain Eukaryota; kingdom Metazoa; phylum Arthropoda; class Arachnida; order Scorpiones; family Buthidae; genus Olivierus; species Olivierus martensii. The sequence continues at coordinate 3,276 of AYEL01085889.1, forward strand.
TTATTTCAAAATATATATTCTTTTACTTTGATTTTCACATCATATATAAGAAAAATATCAAATTTTAAAAGAATCTAAATGAATTTTTATAAAATGCCTATACATTTATTGCTGTTTATAATCCTGTAGCCATCAATCACTTGATCTTGATATCTCATTATTTACAAGTCATAATTTTAACTGTGTATGTACTAGAACAAAGGATTGACAATAAATGGTTATAAATTAAAATAACCACACAAATATAGTTAATCAATATTTTGTTTGGATATATCTGAATTTAATCCATTTTTTAAAACACTAATTTTTGGAAAACGTTCTCTAATTATCATTTATATATAGACAGTGTTTTTTTGTTTACCAATATTTTGTTTGGATATATCTGAATTTAATCCATTTTTTAACACTAATTTTTGCAACCATACTATGACTATTCCACCAACTCAAATTTAACATTTGTTTCTTTAAGATCCAAAGGATTTTTTATTTATATTTTTAAAAATTGTTACAATTACCTGTAATCAATTAATTTCTAAAAATAATCACATGAACCATAGGCCACCACAAAATATGCATTTCGGCTATTGATAGCCCTCTTCAGTTCCATTTATGGACCTATTAAAAATATATTTTTATATATTTTTTCAATTACATTTTTAAATTAACATTATATCAAAATTTACATACCAGTTCATAACAAAATTATTGATTATAATTACTGTTCAGTTAAACGTTCTCGTTTTAACTGAATAGTGATAAGGAAGATATAATTATTAAATGAATGTTACATAGGCTATACAGTAAAACCTCGATTTTATGGACATCGGATTTTACGGACACCATCCCAAAAAATAAAATAAATAATAATAATATTTATACTAAAAATTAAAATGTATTTACCTTAAATATAAAAAAATTCTTTACTTATACAATTTTCTCACAAACATTAGAACTATCTTTTATAAGTATTCCTTACTTCCATAATAGGTTTTAGAAACTGCTTATACTCAGAATAATATTATAATCTGTTAAAGTTTGTATATTTATCTCAGCTGCATTATGTGCTTTTCATTTTCTATTTGATAATTCCTTACTTCCTTCAGGAGACACCTAAGTAATGTACTTTTATTTAAATTCATGAATATAACAACTCTAAGTTCAAACCAAAAATAGACATACCGTGAATTCAATTCTTTAGCTAAATTATACTTTCCTTTCATTTGTTTTTTAAAAAAACCTTCTTTTAAACATAACCAACGAAATTCTTCTTTCATTCCAAAAAATTTGTAATTCCACAAAATCTATTTTTATCTTTCAACCTGCACTAACAATTACTTTTTATATTTTTATTGCTAATTCCAAAAAAATTTTATTGTATCTTACCTAAATTATCCAAAATATTAACACTAACTTATCAAGTATCTCCCACTTTCTTGAAAACGTTCTACTAATTTACATCTTTTTATCAGTTTTTTATTAAACCGCCGTCTAAGAAAAAATTACATCCCACCAAATATTTGGTATTGTTAACCCATTTTTATTATTTACTATTAAATTTTTATTTTTCATTTCAGTTTGTTTTATAAAATAAAATTCATAAAATAATCTTTTCACATTTTTTCTTTCTTGTTTTAAGATTTTTACAAAATTATTATTTATGCTACATTTATTTTCCAAACAGTGAATAGCAATACCAGATTTTTCTCGCTAACTTATCAAGTATCTCCCACTTTCTTAAAAACGTTCTATTAATTTACATCTTTTTATCATTTATTTATTAAACTGCCCTCTAAGAAAAAATTATATCCCACCAAATATTCGGTATTGTTAATCCATTTTTATTATTTACTATTAAATTTTTATTTTTCATTTCAGTTTGTTTTATAAAATAAAATTCATAAAATAACCTTTTTACATTTTTTCTTTCTTGTTTTAAGATTTTTATAAAATTATTATTTATTCTACATTTATTTTCCAAACAGTGAATAGCGATACCAGATTTTTCTCGTTTAAGTCTAATATACCTGTTGTGTTCATTTAATCTTATTTTTAATTCCCTTTTCGTCTCCCCTATGTAAACATGTGGTTGTTGACAAGTACATTCCAATCTATAAACTACATGGTCCATATTTAACATTGATTGTGTTGTTCTGCCTAAATAAATTAAACTTTTTGCAGTAAATTGTAATTTAGGTGCTGTATAAATGTCTGAAGCTTTAAATATATTCTTCACTGCATAAAAATTATTTTTATTATAAGGAACCGAAAAGAATTTTACAAACTATTATATTGTTTTTCTATAAAAAAGTGGAATTTTATTATATCAAACTACAAATTTGTCATTTGCAGTTATCATTAATCCATTCAGGTCTGTTTGTTTACAAATTAAATCTAATTAATTAACAAAAAATAAAAATTGTGAAATCTTTCTTAACTTATTACATTTTTTATTGTGATTATAATGATTTAATAGATGTTTTTTAACTTTATTTCTTTCACAACTAATCATTTATTATACGAGATTGGAGAGAAAACAGTTTTTTTATATGAAATCTTAGCCATTCAAAGAAATATTTAGTATTTTCTGATAGCAGCAAGTCTTATGAATAAAATAAGGTATGACCAAGAAAATTAGATATTTTAAAAAATTATTGATAAAAAACTAAGTATTATGCAAATTTTAATTAAGTTTATTAATTAATTAGTTAAAAATAGACAAAAATTAATTAAAATATTGTCATTTTTTTTAATAAAATATATTTATTGGTATATTTTTCCATGATTTAACAGATTTTTTTTAACTTTATTTCTTTCACAACTAATCATTTATTATACGAGATCGGAGAAAACACAGTTTTTTTATATGAAATCTTAGCCATTCAAAGAAATATTTAGTATTTTCTGATAGCAGTTCTAACAATTGTCTTATGTTGAATGCATTTTCAATTTCATTAATTGCAATGAAATTTCTTTTGCATATTTTATTTTGATTTCACTTATTTTATCTTTCATCAGTATTTGAATATTTTATAATGATTTGAATAACAATTGCTGCTGGATAAATCACATTGTTTTAAACTCTTGTGATAATTTGTTTCTTCAAATTTGACAATAAAAATTTTGTTTTGATATTAGTTGTAAGGTGCAAAAAAGTCCGTGTGTTAGTATTGAAAGAATATGAGATAACTCCTTATATTTTGTTTTATTTCTTAAAAAAGGAATTGTTTATTGCAATGAAACAAAAACAAAATTATTGTCTGGCATATACTGTACTGCATATTATCAGTCATTTTAGATCATGCATCATCAGTTTCAGAATTGTAAAAATTTTGGATGCTATTACCAGTATATTATAGCAGAGATGGATAGTAAAATTGATTGTACATTAAGCAGAATATAAATGTAGTATTCATTATATAATCCAACAAATGGACTGTTTATTTTGAAAGTGGTATAAGTCCATTTTTTTTTAAAACTGAAATATTACATTAATTTAGTGTAAACTTTTTATTTATGTAATATCGCATTGTTTTAAAAAAATGGATTTACACCACTTTCAAAATAAACGGTCCAAATAAAATTTCAGAATACTATTTAAATTTTATATTTTTATTTCAAATCAATTCAATATACAGCAATACCTCATATAGTCCAGTTTCAAATAGTCCGGATTATAATTGTTAATAAAAAATTTTTAATTTGCTTTATTTTTTTTAGAATAAATATGAAATGTAAGTGTGCTTGCTATTTACTATCTATATATGACTGGAATAGCCACTATGACGAGCTGAGACAAGCAGGTGGCTGCTCCAGTGTTGCCAAATTTATCTGAACAACGTTTATAGTGCCTGCCTCTCGAGTGCAATGTCGTCAGTTGTTTACCGTAAATGCTTAATTGAATCATTGAATGGGAACAAATACTGGGCATATCAACAGCACTCTGTAGTTTGCCGATTGACTGCCCAAGTCCCTGCGGGTCCGGGATTAACCTTTAACGCTCCTCTTAAAAAAAAATAAACATTCCCTAGGGGTCCGAAGGGTTCTTCCACGAAACATTAAACGATTAGAAAAATGCGAAAATTGGAGTATTTTGAGCACTTCGTTCGAATTATCAAAAACGTATATTTATAAAAAATTATAATAAAAAATAGTTCAATACCCCATTTTTGGGTACTACACCCTTTTTATTAACTATTAGGATCATTTTTTATTAACTATTAGGATCTGTTCATCACATTTTTTAAAATAAATGGGCTATGTCTGGCCACCAAAATAAAGTCAATTTACTATAGCGTTGAATGTACATTCGTGAAAGTACTCCACCATTTACCGCATCACTTTTAAGCAATGAGCAAGCTATCTACAGTATGTATAAAAATCTGTGGCAAGGACAATCGCATTTTAAAATAAAATTAGTTAATTGTGTATTTGCTTATCCCGAAATTTTGGATAAACGATTGAGCAAGAAATCAAAGAAATCATCAATATACAACTTTATTAACAATAATTTTCTTAGTAGTAGTCTTCTACGTCTATCCATTTTGTTTAGTCGCAAACACAGTTCACGCTACTGCATGACAGTTTTAGCGATAGTTATGAGAGAGTGAGAGTTATATTTTGAGAGAAACTTGTTTTCTCGCCTTGCTCGCTCTCGGCAAACTTTTCGCACTCTCGCATCTGCATAGCCGCTTTCAGTTTGATCTGGGGTACATCCTGAGATTTCTTCTGCAATTTGAAAATTAACCTAGACTTCTCATAGATCATTGCCTGAGTTATTGGATCTCTCTTCATCTATCTTTATCAAATTCAGGTGAGAAGCAACTTTTTCATCTCTTCATTGATTAAAATCCATTCTTGTCAGAAATCTTCATTGCTCCAGCAGATACCCTAGCACCCATAATCTCTCTCTGTTGCAAAAAGTTGCCAAATTGTCCTAGAAACGCCATACTTTTGAGCTACATCTGTAATTGTTCTACCTTTCTGCACATTATCTATGCTTAATCAAGTTTTCTTCTTTCCTGAATTATTCCTCTGTTCACTTCTCTTTGAGCCTACCCTTAAATTTCACTCAAGAAAATAATAACTAAAGAGGCGTAAATTTATTATTTTCTGAAAAATGCAGGATTGAAAATTAAAACCAACAACAGGGCAAACACCAAAGCAGCCCAACAAGAACTAACAAATAACAAATGATATCACACAATTCCATGCACCATCCCGTGAAATCCAACTGACGAATTGTGGGACGTCAAATTTCGAGGCACCACTGTACTTAAAAAAAAATTTATGAATAAAAAGTTTTTCTGCTCTTTCACATTCCTCTATCGAAAAATAAAGCGGATGCACCATCCCGCGAAACCCAACTGACGAATTGTGGGACGTCAAATTGCGAGGCACCACTGTACTTAAAAAAATTTATGAATAAAAAGTTTTTCTGCTCTTTCACATTCCTCTATCGAAAAATAAAAACTTATATTTTATCCAAGAACTGAACGTTTGGAACACAGAACACTCAATGGTGGCCAATTAACTCAATTTCAAATCGAAATTGAAAATAGACTGCATATCGTCCCTTTCATGGCAAACTAGCAAAACTGCATTTATGACTAATTTTAAGCAAAGTATTTCTGTGATTGCATTGTGTGTCCCTAATATGGATTTACAGAAATTAATTAAAATGTTTTGTTTTAGGAGAGTAAACGTAATTTTCTAAATGCGTTAAGTAAAAGCCATGTCGTAGAAGTACCGTGTTATATGAGGGTTTCCACAATTTTCAAATCGTGTTAGAACGAAACGTTGTTGTAGGAAGCCGTGTTATAGGAAGGATACCTGTAATTAAAGACATGAAAATTTAATTTGTAATTAGACCTATTATTATCCCGATAATTTTTCATTATGCAACAACATAACATATCTAAACAACAATATAACATATTGTTGTTTATATGTTATAAACAATATAAACATATTGTTAAACAATATAAACATATATATAATATAAACAATATAAACATATTGTTTATATGTTATAAACAATATAAACATATAAACATATTTAACATATCTGTTTATACTATATATTTATAGCTCCTAATTCTTTAAATAGTTATCAAATATGCTAAAAAGTACTACATTAGAATATTTATTTAAATAAAAATTATTAGTTTTTCTTCAAATTAAAAATCTTCATTTTGATAAATGATAATTATCAAAATCTGTTATGTTTAATAGATTTTTAGGAAATTTTTTTAAATAATCGGCGAATTCAAATTTTGATAGAATCGATTAAAATTAATTAATGTTTTATCTTCTTTTGATCGGCTTGAACAATGAGTTCTCCAATTAATATTAAACTTGATATTAGTATCTTTACATTATTTGTACTGTCTACTTCTCAATGTTTAAATAATTAGTGTGAAATAATTTCGCTCCATATTAATTTATTATATTTAATATGATAAATTAATATTGAGCAAAGTTGTCGATGATATACAGTATAACGGTTTACAAATTCATTCTTTTTTTGGATGAATAAGCTTATAGCTCTAGATGTGTAATTAAATAACTTCTTTGTATAAATAAACGAGTGTTATTAATATGGCAAATATCCAATTGATGAAGGTTAAATTTTCAGAGATAATAATGGAAACCTTGATCCAAAATTATCTTAAATTGCTTCTTCGTAGCTGTATCAAGAGTCTAAATAATCAATTTAATAATATTTTTTCATGATATACTTGAATCGCATGATAAATTTTGAAGAAAACTTTTTTTCATTCTGATGAAATATTTTAATTTTAGAATTAAAAATTAATATGTTTTTAAAATACTACTAAAAAATATTAAAACATTGAAAATAAAAATAATCTCTAACGGAGTGAGGAATAAAATTTATTTTTAAATACACAATATCGGCAATTATAATGAAACACGATACCCTTACGAATTCAAATGATATGTAGATAAAAATTTTGAATTTTCTGTTTCAGTTGATTGTATTTTCCTATTGTATTGTCGGCCGGATGGCCGCGTGGTAAAGCTGTGGCTTACCACCCTGGAGGCCGGATTCAATTCCGAGTCCCACACCTCCAATTTTTCAGGAGGGGTCCGGGGCCCGGCCCGTTGAACCCCATCTTTCAAGCATCCGGTTGACCCCATCATGGGTGTTGGCCAACCTGTGATGGGCACTCTAAATGGCCGCTGCCAGCCAGATACAGAATATACCTCGGAGTCTATGCTGAACTAATCGACAAACTGTCGAGAGCGACTAAACCCAACCATCAACTAGTGGCGATTTCGATATCGAGTTATCGATTGGGAGACTTGGTCGCAGGAACCGCTCGTCTCAGAAGTGTAGACTACGTTGACTGCCAGACAAGCGTCTGGGTTCTATGCTATCGACCGCTGTCCGTTAACAGCCAATAGAAATAAAGGTTATGTAATATGCATCAAGCTCTATGGTGATATGTCATTAATTGTGTTTCTTTCCCACGTGTTTTAAAATTCACATGCAGAAAAATTCTTAAGGTAAAACCTAGACAATAAAAAGTAAAAATTTCATTTATATAAACATTTCATCCTTGGAGTTTGCGTTAGTTAAAGCACCGAATAAAGAAAATTTATTCAAATTTTATAAATGGATAACCGTTACCTCAGCAGCATTACCAAACAAATTAAGAATATTTGCAGAAATACCCCTGGTAACATCAGAAGGATTTTTCGATCTTTATGAAATTTTTAAACTTCCTGTTTATTTCACAGAGGCATCCTCTCACGTGTATTATCAAACAAAATTTCCGTATATAGCATTATCAAAAAATAGACAATCGTATATGCTATTAAATTCAAATGACATCTTCAAATGTAAAACTGATAATATAGCCATGTGTTCCCCAGAGGTTCCAATTTTAAACCACCAGTTCAAGCATGCGAATATGCATTATTTTTAGGACAAGATATTTTTATAAATAAATTATGCGAAAAACGTATTTCTAATAGTTATTCTCCAATTTTCCGTCGAATAAATATGCAAGGAGACTGGATTTATTCTACTCCAGTCGAAATTAGTTTGATTATAAAATGTCCAAAAGGGTCAGAAATTTCAAAAACAGTCAAAAATTATTAAAATAATCAATACAAGATCCTTCACACTTCCTATGATTTGTTCAGGTTATGCTCCAGGTATGAAATTAACTTCATACTTTCAATCAAATTCTTTAATATCGGTGTCACTGGAAGTGAATGTAGTTATTCCACCCATAACAGAAGTTCTTAATAAAACAGAACATGAATTAATAAAATCATTTAATAATTTTTCGATAACCGAGAAAGGGGAAAAGTCTTTACCGAACCATGCTCTACCTTTAGAATTGGCCAGTATTTCTCTTAAAGAATTTCAGAAACAATTAAATAGTTTAAAATCAATGAGAATAGAAAAAGTTAATGGACTATCTTCTTTATCAGAGTATCATTTTCATTCAGAAACAATTAAATAGTTTCTTAATTTCTTAATTCTTAATTTCTTAATTCTTAAAATCAATGAGAATAGAAAAAGTTAATGGACTATCTTCTTTATCAGAGTATCATTTTCCTTCTAACATTGGTAGTACATCTACTATATTAATTATAATTGTCATAGTAATAATTAGTTACTTCTTAATAAAAAGATAACATAAAGTAGTTAAGCAATCAGCCCCTGTAGTTGTATTTCAACCTGACCCACCTGGTAACCTTGAGAGAGACCCAGAAAATATACTGTTAAGGGAAATAAATGTAACTGGTAAAACTTCACCAGAAGATAAAGAAACATGCGCTCGTGCACCAATTTCATGCCTAGAATATAACTTTTTGTGTTTTTGTTTGTGATTGAATAACTTTTTCATTTATCTTCTCAGTTAAGAACTTTCAGTGTCATAAAAGAAGAACTATAGAATCAGCAATTAAACAGCATCATCTGTATCATCAATATCTACCGAAACCATTCATCTGGAACTGAAAAAATCTCATATTTCTACAGTGTCATTCTGCAGAACTTTTGTTAATAAAAAAAAATGTTCATTCCCCAAATGAACATTTTTGGAAATGCCGAAGTGATTGTGAAACCCGGATCAAGAAAATTTTTCTACAGTTCAATTTTTTATAACTTTAAACATCAATCTGTTAAACAGCCATTTACAACAATAGATGTACACGTGTTTACAGCCATTTACAACACGTGTTTATACAGCCAAGACTTTGACCGTCGCGGGAGAACTAAGTTGAAGATCCAATTATCAGATAACAAGCTCGTCTTTCCTAGAACTGCCTCCTTTGTCTTGCAGAGTCAACATTGAACTCTTTTAACTATTGTTTAATATTTCTTAATTTGTGTGACATTTTATTCTTATTATAAGGATTATTTTTAATATTTTATTATTAAATATCGTATAATAAATACAGATGTATCTGAAACTTATTTTATAATGTTAATGACTTTTAATTATTTTTTTGTTAATTTGTCAATATTATATATGCTATTTTGAAATGTTGAAATTAATAATCAAATTTTAAGTGTAAAACTAACGATTTCAATCAGAAAAATTTAACTTTGAACGACCCTTAGGTTAGGGGGAGAACAAAGAATGTAAAACCTTGACAAACACACCCATAAACATGCCTGGAGATAAAATATAAATATCTTATTTCAGACAACTTCAAAGTCTTAGGTCAAATGGCCTGAGAAAAATAGTATAATAAACTTTCTTGTCAGAAGATCCACCTGCCAATCTCAATGGAAGAGAGGAGGGACCGCTTGACCAAATAAGGTCACAAGCGAATTCAAACCTCTCTCTCCATTGATGTGGTTGGGTGGACCAAGAAGAGACTGGAGGGAAAAACGGCCGAATGTCAAGTTCTACACTCACTTTTGCTCTCTCATCTTAGTTGTCTGCATCTATCACTCTAAATTGGATTACTGATATAAAAATATAAAAGAAGAAAGAGTTCGATAGAAGAAGAAGAAAACAGAAAAAGTCTCTCAAGGTATGTTTTTGGGTCAGGCTTAGAATTCCCCTTTTTTTCTTTTTATATAGAAGTTTTTGATTTAAATTAGTAATTCGCTAGTTAGGACAGCTTCGCTTTCTCTCTTTAATACATATATATCATTGTTCCTCTGTTTTTATCTAATGTCAGCAATGTTGTTGTTCAAATGTACAATTTTTCTTAAATATACAATTTTTAAATATTAAATTTTAGTTTAATAAACTTTTTTTATTGTTAATTTTTATGATAAAAAGTGTGTCTTTATTCCAATGAACTTCTAATCATTTGGACTCTGAGCCCACTTATCCATGCGCCTAAATTTAAGTTTTTTTTCGGCCGAAAGTATCCAAAAAACTCGCGTTGGTGTGAGCCCGATCAAACGTCACACCTAGTGTCAGAAAAAAATCATAATTTAATTGACATTGTAATAGACCCCAACCCCACAGGGGCGGGGCCAGTTCTAACCATGGGCTGCATCCACACCCGTGGAGGGGGCCAGATGGTGAAGTATGGGGATCACCGGGCCGGGCCTAGTACCACGAAAAATCTAGGACCAGATCCGGGATGCAAACCCGGGTCCTCCACCGTGGCACGCTGATGCGTTACCACTCAGCCATCTGGCCACTGCTGGGATTAGGATTTCTATCGTTGTAGTGGAAAGGGTCACAAGGTTTTTGTGCAGTCGCTGGTGAAACCACTCTATCTAGAAACCACAGATTTATCAGTTTAAGGTCGAGATGAGTGTCGACGAAGCGGGACCACAGACCATCACTATTGAGTCAGCAGGCTGTGCTCTAATGAGCGCTGGCTACGTCTCTGTCTTACTATATTTTTTGGGAGACGGTGCTCGCACATCAATTCGGGAGTTTTTCCAAACCTTCGATGAGGTGGCGGCATTGGCAGGTTGGTCTGACATAGAAAAGATGGTAATAGCTAAGTCGTGCCTTAGAGATACTGCGTTAGCCTATCTTGAGGACTCGCCAGAGTTAGGCCGGTAGAAAATTTATGAAGCGTTCAAAAGAGCTCTGTTGACTCAGTTTGTAACACAGATACCGTTAAGTATACGGATGCAGCGATTCTTGTCCTGTGTAAAGGCACCTACAGAAACAGTGCAGAAATTCGCTACAAGAATTCGTATAATGGGACGAGATCTCGTGTCGGAAGAACGGATAGATTAAACGGAGTCACTGGAATTGACACATCTTCAAGAATCGTTTCATTTAGGTCAATTACTAAGAGGTTTGTTGCCATAAATCAGATGGTTGTCTTGTCAAAAAATCCTCAAACTCTGTCACTGGCAGTAGAATGCACACTTCAAGAGGAAATAAATGAGAAATTGATCTTGCTGTGGCTAAAATTAACTTGGTCGATTGGCCATCCCGAAACCACACCAGGAGTTTAAAAAGAAGGAGAGTCAGCCGGGTTGGCGAATACCGCACTTCCAGCAGCTTCGCCTCTTGGAGAATGAAGAGTAGTTAACTCAGGTGGATCGTTTTAGTAGGACATATAGAAGAGAAAGGGAGAAGTATATGCCTCTCGCTGAGACACCCGATGGTACTTCTCCGCCACCTCCGAGGGGAAGATGTCATGTTATTTCTAGCAGATATCCGGGTGACCGGCCTGGAGGCCTACACCCATCTGTCGGGGCCGACCTATCGACGAACAACAGCCATGGCATCCACTCGCACTTACTTGCAGAAAAGATTGTAGAGTGTGCTATCCTTTAAACTCGAGGGTCAACCCACGTCTGGGAGTGCATTGACTCAATTAGTCTGCTCTACCCTGGAATTGGCAACCGTATTTATTAATAAAATTATAGTTTCGGGTGTGTCCCACTAAAGTTCTAATGGACACCGGAGCGGTAGTTTCTTTGCTTTCATCCTTTCTACAGAACTGATGTCTACAACAAGGTGTGAAACTTATAGAATGTTCTGTTGGCATCTCTCTCATTAGTATCACAGGAGAACGGTTTGGATCCGTGGTCGTTTTTTTATATGATGTGCAACTGAATAGTCGGTTGTTCACACATCCGTTTTATGTTACTTTTTCTAATTTTAGTTCGAATTACAACTTGATATGCGGAATCGATCTTATAAGAAAACATAAGATCACCTTGAAAGCGGCTGATGGGGAGACTTGTGTGATCTCGTGTGCAGCAGTTTTGCCATCCAGATCCATCTTGAAAATTCAAGAGGTGACAGACCTTCCGGCTTGGCCAGAGATGATTGTCAAAGCTCTGATTTCTCCACCAACCACGACAGGTGTTTGTGTGTCGTTATTTTCCGATCATATCGCTCTTCCACCACATGTTTATTTAGCCAGTTCTATAAATGCAGTTGAGGAATCCGGCATTGTGTTAGTTCGAATGATGAACTTGAATTCCAATTCGGTTTGACTTGAAAAGGAACAGAAGATCATGGTAGTGGAATATTCTACCGTGGGCAAATTGGCCAGAGTGTCTGTCTCCAAATGGAGACCACCCCAACCTGTGTAGGTCAAAATTGCAGATTTTGATCTCTTGCATTTGACCATCCAACGAAAATGAAATTATGGGATGTTCTTTCGCAGTACTTGGATGTGTTTGCAACTAGATTCTTAGATTTTGCTTGTACTAGTCTTATTACAGATAAAATTATTTTGACAGAGCACAAACATATTCATTCACGACCTTATTGTGTACTGATAACACTGAAGTCAGAATTGGACAAACAGATTTCTGATTTATTCCAAGTGGACATAACCCATCCTAGTATGAGTCCGTATGCTTTGCCAACAATTCTGGTGTAAAAGAAGTCTGGATCGTAGATCTTATATCAGGTTATCATCAGGTTCAGACTGACGAGGCAGATATCCCAAAAATGGCGTTTGTTGTTCCATCAGAATTGCATGAGTACATCAGAATGCCTTTTGGTTTAAAAAATGTTCCAGCCAGTTTTGAGCGTTTGATGGACTTGGTGTTATGACGATTGTGAGATTTTAAATATTTTGTTATTTGGACGATATTTTAATAGCTTTGTAAACTTTGGACCAGCATTTGGAAAGGTTACAACTGGTTTTTGCATGACTATGTAAATATAATTTGCATCTCAAGCCTTCGAAGTGCAATTACTTTGTTCTTCGGTTACTTATTTAGGTTATTTGTTAGATGCCTTAGGTGTCCGACCGGCCCCTGAGAATGTAAAGGCATTCTGCGAGTTTTCCACTCCTTCCTCTATCAAGGAAGTACAATCTTTCTTTGATATGGTGAATTTTTATAGGCGATTCATTCCAAATTGTTCTACCATAACACAACCATTGACAGACATGTTAAAGAAACAGGCTATATTTTCTTGATTGTGGGATGCTCAGCATGCTTTTGATCAGCTAAAAAATATTCTTACATCTAAGCCATTATTATTATATCCAGATTTTTCAGAGAATTTTTACCTTTCTACTGATGCTAGTCAGTATGCTATAGGAGCTACTTTGGAAAACAAAAGAAAGATGGACATCAATGTCCAATTTTTTTCTATTAGCAAAAAATTTTATCCGGCTCAAGAGATTTATTCGATCATGGAATAAAGAAGCATTAGCTATTGTTTGGGCAACAGAATTTTACTGACCATATCTATTTGGTAGGCATTTCACAATTTTATCTGATCATGCTCCTTTGAGATATTTGATGTCTCATAAAAGTCCATCTGCTCATTTAACGAAGTGGAGCCTTAAGCTTCAAGATTATGATTTTCAGATCAAGCTTGTTCCAAAGAGACTTCACTCTACAGCCGATACGTTACCACATGCATGATGGTTGTTGCGTCGACTATACCTCCGCTATCATGGAGAGTTAAGATGCAACAGCTCCAGAGGGAAGATCCTAAATTTCAATCGATAATCGAGATGATAGAGGGAAAATCATTAGAGCGTTCTCGTCGTTCTTAGACGCCTTTTATTGAAGATAGCTTGTTATATCATTATGTATCTGCTACTTCTGGGGCATATCATGAGCCTGGAGAACAACTGGTAATTCCAAACGAGTTAAAGATCAGGTTATTAGAGAATGTCATGACTCTGTTTATGCTGGACATTTCGCATTAGCTAAGACCATCAATAGATTTAGGAAAGCATTCTTCTGGTTCAACATGGTCAGAGATGCACAAGCTTTCGTGGAATCAAGTCCATCATGTCTGGAATTGAGGGGTTTCAAATCTTCACATAAGGCCAACCTCCTTACTCCGAACATACCGTCTTACCCGTGGCAAAAAAATAGCGATGGATATCGTAGGTCCATAGCCTGTCACGGAGAAATGAAATAAATATTTACTGGTTATAGTTGATTATTTTACTCATTTTCCAGAAGTTTTTCCTTTACCGGATGTGCAGTCGCACATCCGGTAAAGTAAAAGTATCATGTTAAAGGTAACCGAATGTGCGACTGCAGATCCGGTAAAGTCCGGTTATCATGTTAGAACAAACACTATAAATAATATTATTTCTTGTTATGGTATACCAGAGTATATTTTGACAGATAGAAGTACTAACTTCCTGTCGTCGTTAATGCAGGAGTTGTATGCTAGATTACATATAAAGAAACAAAATACAACAGCTTTTCACCCTTCAGCCATGGGGTAGAGGAGCGGTTTAACCGTATCTTGCTAAATTTATTATCTCACTTGGTAAACAGTGCACAAAATAATTGGGATCAGTTAATTCCTCTGATTTTATTGGCCTACAAAACAGCTGTTCATGAGGCAACCTCTGAAACTCCAGCATATCTCCTTTATGGTAGAGATTTGCTGTTACCATATATGGGTTCATACTGCAGGTCCCTCCTATGCTTCTCTAGTAAACTTTACTGAGGAACGTGCTTTTCAAATGAGACAGATGTACGAACTCGTACATGAAAACTTGTCTAAGGTAGCCACTAGACAGGCTGACCATCACGCTAAATATGCCAAGGACAAGGATATTCTAATAGATAGCATGGTCTCCTGTACATGCCTCAGATAAAGAGAGGTAAAACAAAGAAATTTGCTAAGTTGTTCATAGGACTATATAGGATGTGTAAGGTACTCTCTCTTGTAAATCTGGAAATAGAATTAATAGGTTTTCCACGAAAGAGGCAAACAGTGCATATAGACCACTTCACTAAAGTGATTTCGCGAATCAGCCTCTTGTTTTAAATTTTCCCTCCTACGAAATGGATGCTGAGGATGATAATTATAATAGGTTGGCACTAGAAAAAGTATCCATGTGCTTGGTACAAAGTAAGAAAAAGGAAAAAGATGGTATAAATAAGAATTATACAAATATAGATGTTCCCAATGATTAGGAGTTGTTCGAGCTTATCAATAATAGTGTTCCTTAGGAGAAAAGGGACCTAGCAGATACACCAGTTCAGGAGTCATCTGGCAATGACCTCCTGAATCTCCATCCAGTCAATGTGAAAGTAACGCGGGACCATCGTCAAATGATCCGCTGGTACCTCGTTCGTTTAGACAACTTAGTCCTTATCGATTGAAAGAACAAATCGTAAATAAGTAGGACAAAATGAAAAGGGAATGTTCTGACTATATACGGACATTGGCCAAACAAATAAACATAATTAGTAAAGTGCCAGAAGCCAAAAAGACAATAAAACTCAATGAAAAAATATTAGAAAACCCTATAAAAGAAATACAGGAAATAACAAATATTCCTCCAGAACAGGAACTGTTCAGGAATGAGTTAGAATCAGGAAACGAACCCAAAATTCAAAATAAGGAGAGAGAGACTGCAAATAAAGAAACGCCATCCTTGATGGAAATTATTTTGTCAAAATTATTAAAAAGCTTGTATTAGAGGAAATTGAGTTCCCTCCATGTGTGTCAATTCCATGATGTCTGTTAGGCTCTCAATTTATTAATTAAGTATCATTGTTTAAATTATTAGACTTGAATTTCTTTATTCTTTTTTGTAACTATCATCTGTTATTCTCTTTACAGATGTTTCTTATTAGTGCAGTCTTTATAATACTATACTGTTTCCAACATCAGCGAACTGTATGGTTGCCCCAAGGAAAAACGCAGTATCTGTATTTTGTAAACAAAGTGATATTTTTCCATATTTATAGATATTGTGTTGTTCTCTTTCTAATCCAATAGTCAACATGAAGAAAATCTAATAAAAAGACCTAGAAATCGCGATTTGTTAAATACTGTATCTGCAATTTTCCTCAAATTACCAAGGAAAAACAAAGTATCCAACATAAACAATCCGAAAAACCATGCAGAACACAGCATCTGCAATGGACAAATTAGAAATGCGCTTTCGAAACACGTGACTTGCAGATACTGTATTTTTATCTTGGTAAGATAATATTCCGCGCAATGTTGAGCACAGATATTTCTTTTTATGTAAACACAATCAGTTTCATTTTCACGTTTTCAGAAATTTTGATTCGGATTTTAGTTGTTAACTTGTTTAGTTTAGTTGTAAGAATTCAAAGAATGACTTCTAGAGGAAAACTACTGATTAAAGTGACGTTGGAAAAAAGCATGGTAACATCATTATTTTTATTGACCTATTTATTGTTTTGATGTGACTGGTTTCTTACGCTAAATGTCAATGTTTCTTAGCACCATTCTTACAATATTAAATGATAGTAGGTTTGAAAGTAATTATTAAAAATTAATTTAGGATAACTTTACTATTAGCATAAAATAAGGATTTTACAAGGAAAGCTAGCTGAAAATGATAAAATAGAGAGAAATAAGCAATCAAGAAGCCAGATTGTTGAAAAATTCAAACACATTTTTGAGGCCAATGGAGCAGCTTCACCTGGTCTTGGTCCATCTATATTTGCAAGTCATGATGAAGTTTCATCTATAACTGAGTCTGCTGAGAATATTGATATAGTCACTAACGAAGAATTGCTCATTGATGACTTTACTACAGGCGAACAACAAGAAACGGAGATTTGTGAAAATTCCAATGGCCCACACTTTACCAAGAAACAAAGAGACTTAGTGAGTCCGAAAGAATGAAAAAAAGAAAGACCATGATTTTAAGCCAGATTGGTGCTCAAAAACCTGTAACCGAAATTGCGTGACTATTTCCAGACAAACTATTAACAGAAAAAATATATACAAACCTTTCTGGAAAATTGACAAGTACAAGATCAGTGAGCAATGGCTTTTCGATAATGTTATCAAAAAAGTCGTTGGAAGAAGAATTGCCCAGGAAAGTACAGATGATAATTCAAGGCCATTCGCTCCAAGATAGAAACTATAAACTACTTTTTACAATCCCGAGTAAAGAAATCAAATAGGAAATGTTATGCCAAATCTTTTTTTAATACCTTAGGGTACCCCAGCGATTCTATTCTAAGCAAGGCCAACAAAAAAATTTTTACATTTTTCATTAAAATATAGATTTTCGAATATCAGTTTGTGCAGATACTTTATTTACACTTGGTATTAGTGATAGAACCTAAATTGTTTTACCATGGCAAAGCGTAGT
Source organism: Olivierus martensii (assembly GCA_000484575.1). NCBI lineage: Eukaryota > Metazoa > Arthropoda > Arachnida > Scorpiones > Buthidae > Olivierus > Olivierus martensii. The sequence continues at coordinate 20,775 of AYEL01085889.1, forward strand.
ATCTGCATAAATATTGTAATTATTTCAGTTATGGTCAATGCGCATACTTAGCTAGATACATCATATGTTAATTAAACTATTACAGATTATATCCTGTAATCCAAACTTTCATATTTCATTATTTACTTATAAGGACATGCATTTTTTATAAAAGTCCCATTTTGACCATGTTTACATTTTTCGCAGATACTGCGTTTTTCCATGGGGCAGCCGCATAGCTGATTATCCTGCACTGGTCTGCCAGTACAATAGGTTGAAATAGCAATGTGTCACCCATATCTATAACCACACAGAAGGAAAACGTCTTCATCCAGACATTTGCCTAAAAGAAGAAGAATCTCAGGCCTGTATTAAGCAATGGACAACGAAAAATAAAATACAAGAACATCATCACTCATAAACATGGATATCACCGCAGCACTTTATAGTGAAGCAGCGTGATGATTCTACAGGCCTAGGAACTCGTTATGCTTGCTCTGACTCCATGGGAGAGTGTGCCTGTCAATTACAGAACTGTATGGGAACTATGAAATATTGTCAACAAAATCAATGTCATAATACAACTAAATGTTTCTGTACACCTACTGTCATGAGGGGAGCCTGCCTTGATGTGGCGAGAGGGCTTGTGCCAGCAAGAGCCATGTCTGTATCTGTGCGATTGCAGCCAGGCCAATAAGGTCATAGTGTCTGGGTAAACTAACCAGTAAGAGACTCCCAGTGGGGATGGCATTTTTCCAAGAATCCTCGCACTGGAAGAAGGTATGCATGCAGGTCGCACACCAGTGTCCTTAGGGCACATCCCTCAGTGGGCCTGGAAAACCCGCACCCAAGATGTGGGGGAGATTGGTTGAAATCCTTTCCATTCAGGGCGGCCGGATGGCTGAGTGGTAACACTATCAGCGTGCCATGCAGGAGGACCCGGGTTCGCATCCTGGGTCTGGTACCAGATTTTTTCTGGGTACTGGGTCCAGCCCAGTCATCCCCATCTTTCACCAACCAGTCCCCCTCCATGTATATGGGTGCAGCCCGTAGTTGGAACTGGCCCTGTCTTCTTACTAATCTTCCTGATTGGAAAGGGGGCATAAAATATGCAAAAAAATCCGTTTCATTATTTCGGGCCTTAGTTGACTTTCTATAACCCAGCAGTGTTTGGAGAACTCGGACTGGGCACCCAGGTAGTCCTGATACTGTCCCATGTGAAGAAATTCTTTCTAGGTCAGTAGAGCCAGGCTGCACCTCACCCTTGCCAGTGGGCGCTCTGTAGTGTGCCGATCTGTCCAAGGGTCCGGGATTAAGAATTGGCCCGACGTATGACCTGTGTGAGGTACAAGTCCTCTATAAAGGTCCCAAATCCCAAGGTGGTGTACCGTGCTGACGGGATGAATGGTGGAGGGATGGAAGTCGAGAGACCCAGCAGTGTTTGGAGAACTCGGACTGGGCACCCAGGTAGTCCTGATACTGTCCCAGGTGAAGAAATTCTTTCTAGGTCAGTAGAGCCAGGCTGCACCTCGGCCTGACATATGCCCTGCGTGAGGTACAAGTCCTCTAGAAGGATCCCAAATCCCAAGGTGGCATACCGTAACAACAGGATAAATGGTGGAGGGACAGAAGCCTTAACGGTGCCCATCCGAGAGTTGGTCGAACTCGGGCTGTAGGGAATTTTATCCTCAGACTGGGGAAAGCTTGCTTCCCTAGGGAATCACAAAACCTCGTGGAGTTGACCCGAACAATATTTGGAAGTCACAACGGTGCCCATCCGAGAGCTGGAGGCTGTAGGGGATGTGTCCCCAGACCGGGGAAAGCTTGCTTCCCTAGGGAATCACAAAACCTCGTGGAGTTGACCCAAGCGATATTCGACTTCCGGCATGGCGTCTGATCCCAACCAATTTACGGCGTTGATCGATATCGTCTCTATGGTGGCCCACCAGTCATATCTGACAGTGAGCTGCATCGGGGACGAAATGGGGGAGATTCTCGCCCTTGAAAAGGGCAAGAATCTGAGGAAAGTGACCGCTCTGGTTTTCACCATTGTGTTTACCATCCTGCCGAAGCGAATATCAGTTATGGTTCTGTTTGCTTGGAGGATCCAGCCTTGTCCAGTCCTCTGTCGGGCTGCTACATTTATGTGGAGGTTTAGCCTGACAAGAGTGATCTCCTTTCATAGGAGATCCAGCAGCAAATCTGTTCAGCCTCTTTGTTTGCTGGTAGTAAGGAAAGGTTCGGACTTTTCCATCCTTTCGGCCTGTTGTCGATGTTTATTCATCGCGACAGCACCTGATCAATTTGTACTTAATACACGAAGTAGCAAATACAGAGCCTATAGTGTCTCTGCTCCTTCTGTGAATGGAGGCGATTCTCAGCAGTATAAAGGTCGCTTCAGCAACACAGTGCATAGGATACAAATGCGGCCTTCTTACCCCTAGGCCTGACAAACCTGAGCGAGTCCACCGTATTCATATTTCGTTCGCTCTGTGGATCGGGAGGTGGTCAGATGAGTCTGCACTCTCAGTTGCAACCAATGATTAAGCTAAGATTACTCTCGCAGTCTTAAGAACCCTGTAGTACCCTAGTAGGTGGATATTCATATTTCGTTCGCTCTGTGGATCGGGAGGTGGTCAGACGAGTCTGCACTCTCAGTTGCAAGCAATGATTAAGCTAAGATTACTCTCGCAGTCTTAAGAACCCTGTAGTACCCTAGTAGGTGGAGCAGGGGAGTGCCTTTGGCCTGACTCAGAATACAAGATGAGCCTGTTTGCAACTCATCAGCCCACAGTGGCCCAATCTGCCTTTACGCAGAGCACCGCTCTGGGTTTGTAATGGCACTGAGCGGCCAACTTGGAGAAAGCGAATGCGTTCACCTGTTGGGCGAGCCCTCTATCTATTCGTTTTATGGGCTCGGATCCACTTTCCGTCCCCTTCTGTCTATTATAAATCTTTATAAAAGATTTTAATGTTTAATGTATATGAAATAATTATTAGTGTAAGAATTTACGATTTTAAAAAACACATATGAGCAAATCGAAAATTTCTTGGAACCAATTATAATTTTTCCCCCATTAAGGTTACGTACCTCGAATAGTCCGGGAAGAAAGAGGAACCAATTAACCGGACTATGCGAGGTATTGCTGTATAATTACTAAAATTATTATTATATTTGATAATATAAAATATTTAATTACCAGTTTTAAGTAAATTATTCTCAACTTTGGCTCCAATTTCTTTAGTAAACATCTTTATTTCTCTCTTCTTAACTTGATAACTTAAATTTTGGAATAAATAAAAGTTTAAATTTATAAAATATTTAATTTTGCTACTTATTTTTATTCAAATGCATTACTTCTATACACTGCTCCATATTAATTAAAAACATATAGTTCAAGTTCTTAAAGCAGGCAAAAAATAAGCAAGCTGTTTTTCTGTTTTTGAAAAGTTGCTTATTTTTTTTGCTTGCTTTAAGAGCTTGAAATATATGTGTTTATTTTTATTGTTAATTAATACAAAAAGTTCAGTTACATAAAAGAGTTTTATAATTGGTTTCCAATCTGTAAGGGTGAAAAATTAATTTTAAAATTTTCCACCTTTGCATGTGTTTATAATTTAAACACGTTCGATTGTAATCCAGTATTTTCCTTGAAGATAGTTAACATAATAACCGAAAGTACTTCAAATAAAAGTTTTAGTATATAACCAACTGTGTAAAGTGCTTTAATCAGTAATTTTAATTTTAAGGGGAGATTCTCTCCCTTTCCAAGAGGGGACGGCTCCTGCTTTGGTTTTTCATTGTGTGTTCCACCCCACCATAGTGAATATCAGTTTAGGTTCTGTTTGCTTGGTAGATCCGGCCTTGTCCAGTCCTCCATTAAGCTGCTGCATTTATGCGGTGGTACAGCCTGACATTCGTGTTCTCTTCTAATGGGAGAATTTGTAGCAAATCCATTGAGCTTCTTTGTTTTACTCGTAGTAAGGAAAGGTTTGGAAAAAGTCCGAACCTTTCCTTACTATGAGCAAACAAAGAAGCTTGTTGTCGGCATTTATTCGTCGCAACAGTGCCTGAGGAAGGTATTCTTTGAACACACAGTAGCAAATCAGCCTCTTTGTGGTTTTGCTCCCTCTGTGGATGGAGGCGATTCTCGGCAATTTAACAGTCGCTTCGGAAACACAAGGCACGAGATATGGATGCGAAGATATTACCCCCTAGGCCTAGCGAACCTGAAGGAGTCCACCGTATGCGTATTTCTTTGCTTTGTGGACCAAGAGGTGGCAGGAAAGTCCGCACCCGAGTGGCAGGCAATGATTAAGCGAGATTATTCTCACAGACATGAAGTACTCTGTAGTACCTTTGTAGGTGGAGCAGGGGAGCAGAGTCTTTAGCCTGCCTCAGAATGCAAAATGAGAGTATCCACCTATAATATATTGTACCTGCTTCATTACAGGGCTGAGTATGCAAATGTTCTGCTTCATCATTTATGATATGCAAATATCGTATACCAACTAAAGTTAAAATAGTAGTTACCAATACGCCGCTTGTTGTCAGATGAATCGGCGGCATTTATTGAACAGGACGTCACAGACCATTTTAACGATCTGATAATAATGGTGTCAACCGCAAGAACTGTGGTAATACGAAAAACCGGGTTAGAAAGAGATTTTGCTATGAGTAATCCCCTGGGACAAATCATTATTAGACAGCGCAATTTTGAAAATTACTTTTGTAACTACTCGTGGCAAAACCGTCATGGGTAGTGTTAAAATTGAAAGAAGAAAGTTCTGTACACCATTGACATGTCTACTGTGTATTCAGGTGTGGTACCAGTTGAACTGTTTACCTTCAGTAATATATTATATACTTTATTTAGTTTTAACTATAATAACTGTATTATTGATATTATATATTAACAAAGTTGTAAAGGTAATCTGGCAGACTGGGTGGGAATTTATTATTTGGGTCGATAGTTGATCCGACTATGTAAGACTGTGTGAAGGTTTTCTCTCCTCACTGGTCTTGTCGTGGGAGGTTCCACGAGGCGTTTGCTTGACAATGCCAGACTTGGAATGGAGGACAGAGCTCACCAATTGGCACAAAATGCGCAACCTCACCAACAACGACTGCCATTAACCGCTATTTTGGTTTTGTTTACTTTACTTTCAACAGAATCAGTCTATGCTGAATGTACAAATCACCTATTGTTAAAGATCGAAGTGAAAGACTGTCGCCAATCTAAATCAAGTCAACACTGTAAGATTACAACAAATGCACAGATTACATTATTGAATTTGGAATATTCTCAATGCATCTGGTTTGTAGACAGGAAGAATAATAATTTATTTAGAATTAAACTAATGTTCCAAGAAGTTGACTATACTTAGGCAACTACCAGAGTTTATTATACTTTTCCAGTCCAGTTACATCAACTGAATCAGATTTCCTGCCCACAAAATGAACAATGTCGATGGGAAAAACAATGTCATTGTAATAAACAATTTACAGCAAAAGAAAGCCTACAGTATCCAGGTATAACAGATTGAAAGAATTGCACAAAATGCAGCTCGTCTTTGCATGATTGTTGACTCTCAGACATATCATTTTTACACTATGGCTTGAAACAGATTAAGCTACAGTTATGAAGTAAGAAGAATTGATTCAATGTCTTGCAAATACAGAATAGGAAAACAATAAACACTTAATGGCACCTTTGAAGAACAAACAATAGATGATGTTGTTACTACAAATAGTAATATTGAAATACAAGTTATTGGTGCTTACCAGCAACTAACGGAATTTTAAACAGTAATTTAATAATCAGAGTATCAGATCATAATGAAGGTTATATAGAACATGCTGCACCACACTCAAGACCTATGTATGGTCATATTGGAAATGTACAAGCAAATTTATCTTTTACAAAGTCATTTATCTTTGACGAAAAAATAATTACATGTAACTTCTATAAAGAAAAATTAATGTGTAGATTACAACATTCTTACCTCCATAATATGATTACCGATAGAGTGAATATATTGTCAATGACTATTGAAAATCATCAAATAAGTCTAAGAGCACAAGCAGAACTTAAATCTACAGTAATAACGTCTAGTCCATTGGTTGTAAACTTATCATTTCAGAACTATTCATTAAATTTGGAAACCTACACAGTATGTCCTAAAATTCTGGGAGATATTCAACCTCCTAAAGGATGTTTCCTTGTGAAAAACTGGCTATATTGACGGTTAGAGCATATAGCACTTGCTTGGCAGGAGAGGTTACAGTTTTTTTTCAGTCAATAAGCATTTCCACACGGGTGCTCCGAGTGACTGATAAGCAGTTGGACTACACAGGGGAATTCAAAACAAAAATGCCACCAAGAGAAACTCTGTCTGAAAGGCCAAACAGTCACAGCATGTCATGCTTTAAATTTTTGCTTTCAGGAGCCAAAACCATATATACTGTCACCAGACTTCACAATATTCGGCACAGTCGGAAGATATTCGGTGGGTGCTTATCCTTGGAACAACTGGCACCTTCCGGTTTTTCTTTCACTACTCCAGCTATACTTATTCTCATTGCATTAATGGCATTGTTTATATTTTCATTTTGCGTATCGATGTGGAGACGAAGTTAATGTATCAACACCTCTCGGTTTCCATACCGGTACAAATTTTATTTTTACTCTCATCGGTGGCAGTTCTGCCATACAATAGGATCAGATCTTGCTAAAGGCAAGTTTTCCCGGAGAGGGCAGAGATGTAATAGCCAGGTAACTTGCATGAGTCATCCTAAGGCAGAGAAGAAAGCTCGGGGAGATTGGATATCATTCCCTTAAATGGAGTAGTAAGAACCAAAATACTTTTACTCAAATTGGACCCCTCGCTTATGGCGTCAGAGATGGGGATCTTAACCTTATAGGTTGTGAAAAGTATATCTCTGACGTCAGAGATGGGAAATCTCTTAAATTGGGCTAAGAAGTGTCCAATTACATCGTATGGGGCGTGGACTAGTTAGGACAATAAAAACAGAGTTCCATCTAGTGAATTCGTGGATCGTTCAGAGCCCGATCACCTCTATCCGTCTCACTTCAAGCATGTCCAGCCTCTCCCTGCATGAAACTTCAATCAGTCTTCATTGCCAAGTTTAGCTGTCTGGCGGAGCTGCCCTCAACTGAAATACAGTCAAACCTCTTTAAGCCGCCACCATCGGTTCGAACCTTCAAGTGTGAGGCCCGCGAGCCCGCGAAGCCCGCTGAATTAAAACAAGCGGTCTCCGACAGCAAAACTATGTCCCGCGGAAGATCAATAAGTGTTTCGTAAAAAATTATGAAAATTAATATAAGTCTCATATGATTTACTAATTCTTTAGGACAGCATTTCTCAAACTATATTCCGTGGAATGGCAATGTTTCGTGGAAGATCAATAAGTGTTCTGTAAAAAATTATGAAAATTAATATGTCTCTCATATGTTAATTAAAATACTGGAGTCTCATATGATTTAATTAAATTATTGTGCCAAGTTGAAACTGGAGTCGCCAGTTTATTTTACATAATTACAATTTGATGATAAATGTTTGTTTTGCCTAATTTATTTATTGTTAATATCTACCTATATTATAAAATAACCAAAGTATTCCGTAAAAATTTCAGGATTTATGAAGTGTTCAGTCAGAGAAAAAGTTTGGGAAACGGCTTTAGGAAGACGGTATAGTTGAATAAAATTTTCATCTGTAATTCAAATGCATTATTTCTTAATTTTAAAATGTATTTGAGCTTTTCCCTACGCTAATTTGTCTTTCTCCTCTCACAGAAGAGTTTTCTTTCTAAAATAACGAGCCGCTATGCTAAAATTTAAGAATCGAGATGTGTATTTGACACTATGCTAAAATTTAAGAATTGAGATGTGTGTATTCGATTGCTCCGTAGTGGTAGAAAACATGAGATTGATTGTCGATTGTTGATGTCTACTCTTACAAGTCGACGGTATAGACAACTGGTGTTCGTGCTACCAACAAATAGACAAGTATGTCATTCATCACGTGACTGTCGATTCTTATTGATAGCAAGAGCTTGTCGATTAGTTCAGCATAGACCCCCAGATAAAACTAATTTAAAATGTTCTAAAAATATGGAAAATATCATTTATTTATTATATTTGTTCATGTTTTCTACCACTACGGAGCAGTCAAATACACATCTCGATTCTTAAATTTTAGCATAGCGGCTCGTTATTTTAGAAAGAAAACTCGAGTTCAGCATAGACACCCTCGTGAGATATGACGGCTTAACCAAACTAACCTAACCTTGTAAGCAGTGGTGATATTCAGCGATTTTTCCGAACCAGTTGTTAAAATTTGTCGAATTCTCCAAACTGCTTTTGGAGATAAAAAGGAAAACTCAATTAAATTCTTGCGAGTTTACTAAACATTTTACAGCGTAAATGAAATCAAAAATAAATTATTATAAGAGTCATGAGCGCGATTCATTGAACGCTGTACGTAATTATTTGAAAATAGCCTATTTCAACAGAAACGATGCTTCCTTTCCCAATTTTCGTGCAAACATATTAAAAAATGAAAATGAGTATTAAAACAGTATTATAATAACATCGTATCTATTTAAAGTTTTATTTTATGAATAGTTACAGATAATTTTCTTTTTTGTGAAAAAATAAACAGAACTGGTTGTTAATTAATTTTTTTCCGTCTTGGTTTTACGCCACATTCTATACTTTTTTTTACAATAGATGATACCACTTTCCACTTAGTAAGAGTACTAAGTGGCGAGGCGAAAAAAAAACCCTTTCGTAGGCTACACACTTCTGAAGAGGGATCAGCCAGATTGTGGAGGACGGGGATCGACGGGCTGGCCCAAACCTTATGATAAATATTTCCAAGTTGTAGGATTTGATAATCGAATCCGGGTCCTCCAAGGTGGAATGTCGAAGTGTTTCCACTCGGCTGATCCGCCGACATATTCGAGGGAATTTGGTTCCGGCTATGGATTGACTTATCCGTAAAGTTTGAGCCTGTATCTGGACTTATTTCATCTAGTCCAGGGGTGGGCAACTTTTTTTTGTAGGGGCCGTATAGAAAAATTTATGGTGGGCCACGGGCCAAAACAAAAACAATTGATAATAATAGTATTTAATTAAAAAAGAGAAGGTACAGATATGTAAGTATACATAGCGTTGGTATTACATATAATAAAATAATATAATGTTACAACCGGGGTTGCCCACCCCTAATCTAGTCACTTAGTTCTGATCATAATGGAAATTTGCGCACAACGGGGTTGCCCACCCCTAATCTAGTCACTTAGTTCTGATCATAATGGAAATTTGCGCCATTTGATACTAAAACCTTTCTGGTTGAGGACGCCATTATGAGAGAATTATAAGGGCATTTTATATCCACTTGGCGACACTGCTCCAAATTAAAAAGTAAAGAAGAAATTTTATTCAGCAACAGCCACTTCAGAACCTGTCATGGGCTGATCCAAGATTAACAATTTTAATTCGAATCTACGGATTAATCAATGATTTTTATAATAAATTAACAAAAGATCATGTTTAATTCATGCATTGAAGGCGGTGACAGACTGAACGCGGCGCGAAGCGAAGCATAAGAAAACAACTTCGCGCGGTTACGCGAGTACAGTGTGTCTTGGACTAGCTTTTCCCGTGCCGTTGCTCGAGTTAACGCTTGTAGCCGCGCGAAAGGAGATGAAAAAGTTGAACTTTGACCAATCAGCACACGCGAACAATATGGTGCTGCAAGACGTGAAGGAAGCAATCAACAAATAGAAACGGGTTGGGATTCAGATATAGAATTTGTTTTAGAAGTACAAAAACGACCATATCTATATGACATATTTATATGAAATTAAAAGAATACCGAAAATAAATGATCACTTCTTTTTAATAACAAATCAACCACACTCTGCAAACGAACTCTATCGGCAAATCCACGAAACATGAGAAATAACTCGACGCAATGTAGTTAGGGTGCGACGCAGTGCAATTCGAAGCGAAACATGCAAATTTTTCTGTCATCTTTGCCTCACTTCACGTTGCGTTCAGTGTGTCACGGCCTTGAATGTAATTCTATTTTTTCTTCTCTCTTTCTCTCTCTTGAAGAATTTCATTCTCTATTATCGAAAAGAGAATATTTTCTAAATAATATATTTAAAATCTTTAAAATGCTTTATACTGTCTTGAAGATTTTTTTGGAAATTTTTAACAATGTTTTAATACAGGTATCCCTCCTATAACACGGTAGTAGGTTCCTAAAATCACCGTGTTGTGTGAAACCGTGTTTTATGAGATTTGGAATCAATAGAAAAAGGAGAGTTACATTCCAAAACCAATTCAAAACAAAGAACTTTCTTTAATTCCACATAAGAAACTTAATTTTCTTTAAGTTTCTTATGTGAAAACATAAAGAAAGAAAAAATATATATGTAAGACCCTAAATAACAATATACGTAAAAGAAAAAGAAAGAAACAGTATACAGCCTATATAACATTCATTTACTAATTATATCTTTCTTACCACTGTTCATTAAAAATGAGAATGTTTTTTTCTTTTTAATATCCGCTTACTCTCAGATGAGCCCGGGTTCGAAAGCGGATCGGTCCCCAATTTATCAGTTGCGATACGGGACTGAGTGTTTTAACTTCTCTCAACCTGGGAGCTTGGGCAACTCCTAGGGGCAGCGTATTTCCGCCCACACGCCTTGATGGGTGCACGATAGAACCTACTCATACTAGGACTAATCGCCCAGTATCAAACCCCTCGATGATTACGAAAAAAACTTGTGTCCCTATTCCAGTCTAAGCAGTGCAAATAAAACAAAATAAAAACCTAAAATTAATTTAATCTGCAGTGAAAAGTATATTTATTGCAATTATATGGCACATTTCATTAATTTTCTTATTTTGTAATCACACTTTTTGAATAATAATATGATTAGAATTGTCGGCCGGATTGGCCGCGTGGAAACTCTTCGGCTTTCCACTCTGGAGGACCCGGGTGAATTCCGCTTAATTGGGACACGTTGGGACAGCCATTTTGGCCCTATATATGTATATATAACAGGATATAAAATGGCCGATTTGGCGGCATCTGGTGGGGCAGAGAAATTCTATATATCTAAAGACCGTAATCTTTTATGCCACCAGATTCTGCCAAACCGGCCATTTTATATCCTGTTAGATAGGGAGCGTTCATAGGCTTTCTGGCTATTTTTAAAGAACATGCTTTGTTGTAATGATGTAAATTGTTCTAATAGTACAAAAAAAAATCATAGATTTTTTTCCTTGGCTGCAAGGTAAGAGAAATTAGAGATAAAAAGAAGTAGTTACAAAATATTGGAAAGAAAACTTTTCCAAATACGATCTTCGTTTGCAGGTAAGCAACCGCTGTATTTATAAATTAGAAAAGAAATACAGTGAAATCTGTAAAAGTGATTATCCTTTGGGACCAACCTGATCGGTCACTTTGCAAGACAGTGACACTTTCCTTCCCCCAAAAGAAAAGAACAGATTATTTTAATTAATATAAATTTGCAGTTTGGATTAATCAACTTGCAGTCAAGCGATAATGAAGACATACGAGTACAGCACATATCACTTTCTAACAAATAAAAGTCTTATAGCAAGCAACTACTGTATTACAATTAATACTAACATGTATATGTTCATTTAACATAGTTAAACTTAAAATGCTGCATAACAGTACATATACAGTAGTACAATGGTGCCTCGCAATTCGTCACTAATCCGCCGCCGAAGTAAGGTCGAATTGAGAAACTGTCGAACAAGTTTTTGCAGGACAATATTTCCCATATAAGACTATGCAAAATAGATTAATTCGTTATCCGTCCCCATCCCACTTCCCTAACGGGTGAGGTTAAATAGATACACTATATTTACTTTATTATAGATGTTTTACTATTATATAATATACTAAATTACAAAATATATTATTTCATATACAGCACACGATTTATTAGCCCTTGGATGTTGGAATGAAGTCTTCCGGCAGACACCATAGCACCTATAATTTTCTCTGTTGCAAAACGTTACCACAGTTATCCTAGGAACGCCATACTCGAGTTACATTTTAACTGTACTACTTTTCTGCACTTTATCTACAATTTTTTTCTTCCTCTCTTTGCTCAATCAAGTGTTGTTCTTTTCGGAATTATTCCACTGGTCAGTTCTCTTTGAACCCATCCTTACATTTCACTCAAAAAAATACAAATTTTTTACTTTCTGAAAAATGTAGAATAGAAAATTAACACAAACAACACGGGCAAAATTACAAATGTTTTACTTTCTGGAAAATGTAAAATTGAAAATTAACACAAACACGAGCAAACACCAAAGTAGCCCAAAAAGAACTGACAAATAACAAATGACATCACACAATTCCATGCACGCGCATGCGCCATCCTTCGAAACACAATTGTCGAATTGCGAGACTGACATTGCGGGACGTCGAATTGCGAGGCACCACTGTATTATAACATTTACTTTTTAATATACTGGTTTAACAAACTATTTTATCATAATAGAAAAATTCTTATAGAATACTAATCCTTAGAATTTGTCGGCCGGATTGGCCCCGTGGGAACGCTTCGGCTTTCCACTCTTATTCTATAAGAATTTTTCTAATCCTTAGAATTTGTCGGCCGGATTGGCCCCGTGGGAACGCTTCGGCTTTCCACTCTGGAGGACCCGGGTTCGAATCTCGGGTCTCATCCATTGAAAATATTTATCATGAGGTCCAGGCCTGGCCCATCGATCCCCGTCCTCTTGAAAATATTTATCATGGGGTCCGGGCCCGGCCCGTCGATCTTCGTCCTCCACAATCTGGCTGACCCCTCCGCAGGGGTGGGTAGCTTGTGGAAGGACTTGTTTCGCCCCGCCACTTAGTATTCTCCCTGAATTGAAAGTGGCGTCATCTGTTAACAACAAAAAAAATGATTAGAATAATATTTTATCTTTTCTTTTCCGTGTTTCATTGATTCTTTGCTTCCATAAAAGAAAGAAATCAATCCAAACTACATTTTACCATTATAAGTATAGTCATGTTGTTGCTACCTCAGCGGCTTGTGACGTCCTTACTTTTAGCCATGGGCATGAGACTTACGGATGGCGGAACCTTTCAGCAAATAATTCGTTCAACCTTGGTTCTGATTCGGAGGGAAAAAAAGAAACAAGTTAATGTTTATCAGATGTTTAATTATAAAGATTACCGAAGTTAAAAAAAAATTATGAAATTAATCTTTTCGGTCACTTTAGCAAGTTAAAATTTCATTAAACTAACTGAGTGGTCAATATACACAATAGACAGGTGGTCACTATATGGAACAAAAATAGCATTACATCATCCTATGAGAAACAAACCAGTTTTTGAAATTTGGGTCTCTTTAGCCAGGTGGTCACTTATCAATGTGGTCATTTTAATATGTTTCACTGTATACTTTTCATAAATTTACCTGCGATTATCGATCGGCAGGAGGATATAAAATGGCGGCTGATTGCGCTACGCTATCTATCTAGGGACTCTACTCAATAAGAAGTTGCAGGTGAAACAAGTTCTACCCAGGTCCTACCGTAGGCTGCCGGCCATCCCTGCGGAAAGACCAACTGGATTATGTAAGACGGAAATCGATGGGCTGGGGCCAGACCCCATGAATAAATTTTTCAATAAGTGGGACTCGGGCCTGCTAGAGTGGAAAGCCGAAGTATTTCCACAGGGCCAGTCCGGCCGAATTACCAATATAAGGTGGAAACTCGCGGTATTCGTCGAATCCTGAGCAAACAAAATGATTTATTTTCATATAACTAATCTTCATTTTTATGTAAAATTGACTTGATATGAATAAATCATTAGCATATTGATATAGATTATATTTTATATTTATATTATCTATAAAAAATAAAATTATACTACGCTATAAAATTTCAACATAATTCAAGAGTATTCAAATTTTAAATCACAGTTATTTAAATTTAGCATTCGATTCGAAATGATAATCTTTTAAATTATCTAAGAACATTTTGTAGGGGAAATTCGAGCCCCAAGTAACTAGATAAAACAAATTTTATCAATATCTGGCAATGAAATTTTCAAAAAGGGAACTAAGATCTATAATATGTTTCTCAAAACAAGGTGATAAGATTAATAAATAAATCTAAAAAATGATTAATGTACAATATTCGGAAAACAGTTCATAATTAGATATTAAAATTTTAAACTATAGTGTTTTTGAAAAGAGATAAGTGATAAACTAATGTTACTCTTATGTTCCAGGTTTTATTTTCAATTATTGATTTTAATATAAAACACCCCCTTCATAAAAAATGATATATATTGAAAAATAATCAGAATAAGTATTAAAAAAAATATGAGATATGATTTTAATAAGAGATACCCATCAGGAAAGTGATCATGTATAACACCCCCTTCATAAAAAAATGATATATATTGAAAAATAATCAGAATAAGTATTAAAAAAATATGAGATATGATTTTAATAAGAGATACCCATCAGGAAAGTGATCATGTATATTTTTTGGATGAAACTTTATCTTAATAAAGACGCCGATTTGCATTTTTTATTGGCGAGTATCGAGAATAAGATCAAAATTCTCGTTACTAATTATTCTGACACTACAAAATTTTTCCTAGAAATTTTTAAGATTAATATTCAACGGTACAGAATCTATTGTATAATTCACGTTTATATTACATAGAAAAATTGACGTTATACATGTACAGTATATAAAATATTTTTTTCTAAACTTTTTTTAAAAAAAAAAACTGCATACTAAAAATTACATTTGATACACGTGATAATTTGGGAATTCTGTATATCCAGAACTTTTTCTTTCAGTTTATAATAATCTGTCGCCATTTTTTTAAGTGAGGGTCCCTATGTTAAAATTATGCCAAAATTGTGACAAAAATCTAACAAGTAAGATTTATCGATAGATTTTATCAGACATTTTTATCTTAATTATGCACGAAGTATTTTTCTTCTTCATATTTTTGGAACTACAAGTATGGGGAATTGCATGCAATATTAGTAGTCATCGACGCATATGGATAAAAACCAAATTTTCCGTCAAAAAAAAAAAAAAAAAAAATTAGTAGTCATCGACGCATATGGATAAAAACCAAATTTTCCGTCAAAAAAAAAAAAATAGTCATAATATCTGACGTAAATTCGAGCAATTATTAAAACAGGTAGCTCGTTAAGTGAGGAGTATCTGTAGTTGAAACAACAACACTTCAGTCCACTTTGACATTCAATCTGAGCACATAGTTAACTCTGACATGAATAAGTGTTCATGCAGAGTTTAACTGCAACGTTCAAAGTAAAATTTCGCTTTAACCTTTATTGTAACAATTAAATTTACCTGCTTAATATCGTTAACATTTTTTAAATATTATAATAACTTAAAATCATGAAAACACATGAATTTATGATAAATTTATTAGCAAATTAAATTTAGTAAAATTTTTTTACAAAAAAATATGGTACAGATTCAAATATAAAACGTTTTTTTTATAATTGATCCATTAACATTTTTTAAATATTATAATAACTTAAAATCATGAAAACATATGAATTTATGATAAATTTATTAGCAAATTAAATTTAGTAAAACTTTTTTACAAAAAAATATGGTACAGATTCAAATATAAAACGTTTTTTTTATAATTGATTTTGTATTTATATTGCAAATGAATTGAGCAGGTAAATTTGACTCTTATCTCTTATTCGGCATAAATGGTATTCTTATAAAAAATCGATAAAAAGCATGAAGATGAGCTTACCTATTAAATAATACAAATGACTAAATCTGTATTTCCTGTAAACTACAACTTAACCAACCGTTCTCAGTGTTTAAGCCAAACCAGAAATGACCTTTCTGTCTTATCCTAGGGGAGTGACCAAGCTAGGTCAAGTTCCATTAAGTCTCTTTGATTCACCGACACACACTCAGCTTAAGTAAAAGGCTCATTTGGACTGAAATTTAAAATTCTACTAACTTAGCTACAGGGGATTAGAATTGAAAGATTTTTAAACCGTATTTTAAATAATGGAATTATTGTATCCGCTAAACAATTTTAGAAGAGATAAAAATAATTATGCTTTGCATAAATCTTCGTTCATCATCTGTTTTCTGTTTTTATAGATTTTTGCTGAAACTATCATAAAGTTATATCTATGTGATAATATAGAATTAACTTCATGATGCATTTAGTGACGTATCTCATCATTCCGAATGGTATGCATGAAATGTAAATATGCTATGACGTTACTTTTACGAAGTCACGTAATTTTTTCACATCCGGCAAGTTATCCTTATCTAAACTTGACAGAATTTCGATTTATTAATTTATTGTGAATATTAATTCATAAAAAAAATAGCAATAGTGTTATACTGGTATACAAATGGCATGAAGATTAACCTCTGACCGAATTTTAACAATTCCAATAAACACTTCATTAAAATGATTTTTGCTTCTCTAAAAATACTTTATTGGAATCATAAAATGCACAATTGATCGATAAGATGTATAAATCGATATTTCTGATATTTTATTCCTTTTAAATATATGCTTTTATTAACTATTCCCAGTGCCGGATTTACCATTAAGCTAAATAAGCTAAAGCTTGGGGCCTCTAAATTTGAAGAAAAAACTGAATAGAGAAAAAAATTTTATGCTACATTATAAAAAAAGCGATTGAAATTCACCTCTGGCGATCAAAGCTTGCCAAGATGGCTGCCAGTTTTCATAGCTTATTTATTTTTTTTAATCGTTTGAAAGCGATAAGGAAATTTTGATCACTTACTAACGATGAAATCTGCGATATTAATCGCTATTGGACGAATAGTACGAGTACATGATTATCTTGAACATTTGGATTATTTTCAGGTGATCAAAAGCTCAAGGTTATAGTGCGGCTTTTTTTATACAATTGAAAAATAGTGGGAAAGGGGTTTCAATTTTTTGTTAACTTAGGGCCTAAAAAATATAAATCCAACACTGACTGTTCCTGTTGTTTTAAAATATAAATTAATAGTTTACACACATATATATGTATATTTTTTATTTTGTTTTTTTTTATTTCATTTACATTAATACATCTCAAATGTATAAATAAAATTGTTATTTTTATAAAAATTTAATAAAGCAATAATTGAAAGAAGAAATCTGCGATATTAATCGCTATTGGACGATTAGTACGAGTACATGATTATCTTGAGCATTTGGATTATTTTCAGGTGATCCAAAAGCTCAAGGTTATAGTGTGGCTTTTTTTATACAATTGAAAAATAGTGGGAAAGGGGTTTCAATTTTTTGTTAGCTTAGGGCCTAAAAAATATAAATCCAACACTGACTGTTCCTGTTGTTTTAAAATATAAATTAATAGTTTACACACATATATATGTATATTTTTTATTTTGTTTTTTTTTATTTCATTTACATTAATACATCTCAAATGTATAAATAAAATTGTTATTTTTATAAAAATTTAATAAAGCAATAATTGAAAGTTTGTTTTATGATGCTAATCGATTTCTAGAAACTACTTGAAAATGTTCAGAAATGAGAATAATTAACCTTTTTAAAATTTTCAACTATACAGATTTGTTGATGTGGAAATTTTCCAAATGCTCTCGGCAATGTTACTCTTTTACAATAATGTGAATTCTTGTAAATTTCTGGTTGAGTAGCTACCTTTGCAAAACGCATTGAGTCACAGATGAAATCTCTTAATCTGTGCATTGAATGTTATTTCCTTTTTGATGTTTTCTTTCACTTTTGTTCGAATATAAGCTACTTTGGTAACATATAAATTAACTTAGTGTACTAAATACTACTGATTTGCTCTTGCAAACATTTATTTCAGGTAGATTTTATAAATAATAACACACTAAAAACATTTTAAAAAAGAATTAGTTTTAATTTTTATTAAATATAAAAATGCTGAAAATTATTAAGTATTATATATACAGTATTTCAATGACAAACAAGACATATTATCGTAAATATCTTTGATTTTTTGTTTCTTTAATCCCCGGTAATTGAACTTAATATATCCTAGTCATCACTGTAATTATAGGTAAAGAATTTTAAAATAACTTTTAAAACATATTTTTATCATTCTGTTTAAGTAAGATACCTATAGACAGTAGATGATTTTGCCTTAAGAGGGCCTGAGGCGTGAGAGATTTTTGGGGATCTATTAAAATAATTTTTTTTTACAAAATCAATTCTTTTATTTTTTAAAAAATACATAAAATTATTTATAAAAATATTAAAATAAAATAATTTTTTTTTAAAAAATACATATAAATATATAACAAATTTGAACAAATAATAATTTTTTTTAATAATAATTTAACATTATTCAATAAAAGCTTTAATCACACTAGCGCTACAAGCTACATATAACATTAATTTTTACAAATATTTTTTTTTAATCTATAATAGTACTTTTCTACTTTTAAAGGAACATATTAATCAATAATCACCTAATTCACAAAAAAAAAAAAAAAAAAAAAAAAAAAAAAAAAAAAAAAAAAAAAAAAAAAAAAAAAAAAAAAAAAATGATTCCTGTATGTCTCAAGAGCAAATGAAAAAATGTTGAACAGCCCCACAAACGTTACTTTGATATGTGATACAGGGCCGCCGAGAGAAATTTTCGGGCCCGTGACAAGTCTGTGGTCTGGGCCTTACTTAAAAAAGTGCATCACTTTGGTTTAATAAAAAAAAAGCCATATAAAACATTAAGCATTTATTTAAAAAAGGCAAACAATAAATTCAAAATTCCATACATATACACTTGTTAATGAAAATAAGCGAATATAAACATACTATCAAGTTTTACTATTGATTGAAAACTTGTAATTATAATTGCATTGGAAAAAAGTCAAAATTGGGGTTTTTGCGGGCCTCCAGAAGTCCGGGCCCCGGGTGCGCGCCGTTTAATCCGCCTCTGGATATTACTAATGAAATGTATTTTCATGTTTTCTTGAAAATTAGATAAAGCATTGCTCAGTTTCTTAGAAAAGCTAATTCTAAGTATTCTATTATGTTGTAAAACTAAACCTGGCAGATCTATTCTACAGAGATTAGATTAGTTTACCGGTAGGATTTACATTGGCATATTTGAACTACATTAATAGTATTTTTATGTCTGTCGAAATTCCGGGAATTAATTCAGTTATTTAAATTGCTCACATTTTCAACAATAGATTACTATTTTTTAAATTTAAATTTTGTTATAAGTTGTAATGAAAGGTAACATCGATCAAACACATAATGTAAACTGATCAACAAAATTAAAAAAATTGAATGATTTCATGTTAAAATATGACTTTACATTTGTTGAACCAACTACTTTGTATGCATTTTAATAACACTTAAGTGTTGTTTTTATTTCTTTTCAAGTCCGTTCTCATTATTTTAATTAGGAAGTGAAACCGAACCGCTAAAGCAATGACAATTAGCAGGCGCCATCGGGTCTGCTTTTGTGTCTGTAATAATTTTACAGTCGACTGTAAAACCAAGCAACCTGCTTGCCACGTGCTGAAATAGAGGAAAATGCTTAATGCTTCATTTAAATCATACCCCACCTAAGCATCTCTAAAATCCCGATGTCCCCCTGTGACATATAATTTTTATTATTCAAAAAGTAACCACATGGAGAAAGCTTAATTTCTCCATTCACATGGAGAGAACCTAAACAGGCTTCCAAAACATGACATCCATGAAACAGAAAAATAAAAGAACAAAAGGACAGTTGAAGTACTGAGGAAGAAATCATTAAAAATTGTTAAAAAAAATAATAATAATAATATACATTAATAAGAAAAAACAGCAAATAAAGTTTAAAAACCGCCGTGTACATTCTGATTTTCATTTTAAAAATGAGTATGTCGCAATATATATTTATATACTGTATATATTGCCCCTAAAACCAAAAAAAAAAAAAGGAAAAAGTTCATTGTTAATAACTCATTCTCAAACTGCCCCCTGAAAAATCAAATTGCCTCCTTGTGGGGCGTGCGACCCACGCCTCACAAGGGGGTAATGGGGCAAAAAACACTGATTTAAACCAAAGAGTAATAAACTCTTTACAATGCTTTTATCCGTTGAAATCTGTAGAAGATAGTGTTGAGTTTTCATATACAGCAATACCTCGCATAGTCCGGATTGTAATTGTTAATAAAAAATTTTTAATTTGCTTTATTTTTTTTAGAATAAATATAAAATGTAAGTGTGCTTGCTACTTATTATCTATATATGACTGGAATAGCCACTATGACGAGCTGAGACAAGAGACGGCTTATCCTGTTGCCAAATTTATCTGAACAACGTTTATAGTTCCTGTCTCTCAAGTGCAATGTCATCAGTTGTTTACCGCAAACGTTTAATTGAATCATTAGGCGCATTCGGCAATTCAGATCAATCTGACTAGTATCTGAATAAATCACGTGACTTCTGTATTTGTCTGACTCATCTGACTTGGCATTTGCCGAATGCATATGTCTGCTTCCCTACTGACAAATATGGTGGATGAAGTGATATAATACAAATTATTACACATATTACAATGCTTTACATGCATAGATTAATAGTAATGAGCATTGTGGGACAGAACATAGTTTTAAAAACATTGATGTTTAGGACTTGTATACTCCATTTTGAAATACAAATGATCACTCTTGAAAGAACGCCAAAAATATCCACCAGGTGGCAGATCGAGCCGTGGCAAAAGTCAATATATGATATTAATTATCAACAAAGTATTTATTGCAATAATAAAAGTAATTTCAAATACAGTGGTACCTTGGTTAACGACGTACTTGGTTAACGAGTAGTTGTAAGAAAAAAATGTCTTGGTTAACGATGCAGGCTTTAGTTAACGACTCCTGATTATCTGAACTTCCGGCAAAATACAGCACTATAACAGTTCATCATCGCATCATGTGATTCGTTAGCTCAATTTTAATCATTATTTTTTTATCACGATCAATTCAAATCCGACAATCTCATTATTAAAATTAATAAAATTATAACAACATAAAAATATATTTAAGTAAATGATAGTTAGCATATAGTAATGAAAACAAATTATTTAATTAATTAAAAATAGACGTGCCATTTAGTAATGAAAACAAATTATTTAATTAATTAAAAATAGACGTGCAACAATTTTTAGTTTTTAGTTTCTTAAAGATGATTTCTAGATAATTATTATTTTAAATTCTGCCAACAAAGAAACAAATTATTTAATTAATTAAAAATAGACATGCAACAGTTCACTAGTTAAAAATAGACGTGCAACAGTTCACTAGTTTTTAGTTTCTTAAAGAGATTTCTAGATGATTATTAATTAAATTCTGCAAACAAAGTCTGATTCTATTGTTTGTTTGTGTTATATTATTAGTTTTTAGTTTCTTAAAGATGATTTCTAGACGATTATTATTTTACTAGTTTTTAATTTCTTAAAGATGATTTCTAGACGATTATTATTTTAAATATTTTTAGTTTCTTAAAGATGATTTCTAGATGATTATTATTTTAAATTATGTGAACAAAGTCTGATTCTATTGTTTGTGTTATATACTTGACACCTGCAACTTTTAGTTTTTTAAAGATGATTTCTAGACGATTATTATTTTAAATTCTGAAACAAAGTCTAATTCAATTGTTTATTTGTGTTATATATTACTTGACAAAAGTCTGATTTTATTGTTTGTTTGTGTTATATATTAATTGACACCTGCAAGTGGTGTGAATTTTATTGTTTGTTAATTATTATTTTAAATTCTGCCAACAAAGTCTGATTCTATTGTTTGTTTGGGTTATATTGCTTGATACCTGCGAGTGGTGTAATGTCACAATTTGGGATTCCATTAGAAGAAAATAAACGTCTGTCCGAGATCCTACAGTTCATTTAGACAATAAATCGGCAAATGCGTGTCGCTGTTCGTTGGCCATCAAAAGACAAAATCAAATCTTATCTATATAATAATCGTTGAATCTATAAGCTACTGTATTTACAGGTTCGTTTGTCAAAAACTCCAAAGTGAGCCCAATTGTTCTTCTGGTGAAGATTGATAATTAAAAACTGTTTTTGTGAATAATTCATTTCATTAATATTAATTTTTTTTTGTAGCAAATATGATGAACAATTCATTTCATTAATGTTAATTTTTTTGTAGGAAATATGGAAAAATAAATATTTTTCCATATTTGGAAAAAGTGGAAAAATATTTATTTTTCCATATTTGGTATATTTATTTTTCCATTGAAAAAGTCCTAAAAAGTCCTATGGAAAAATATTTATTTTTCCATATTTTTAGGACATTTTAAACGAGTTTTATCTGCATTTGTAATACTTACTATGGTTGTGGGAAGGAGCTGGTATGAATTAATCAATTTTCACTTAAATCCTATGTGGAATCGCACCTTGGATAACGACAGTTTTGGTTAACGACAGTAATCCTGGAATGGATTACCATTGTTAACCAAGGTACCACTGTACTAGTATATTTTAATAAATAGTTTCAATACATAGAAAAATACTAGCTGTACCCAGCCACGCATTGCTGTGGCTCAGTCTGCTTAAATGGGAAAAAAAAAGAAAAGAGAAAGCACATGTTTCTAATATGCTTACTTTCACAGTACTTGTGGGTATACAATATTTTTTGTTGTTCCGTTGTCTGTGCAGATATAGAGATTGTCTGGTTTGCCGACTCTAGAACATGCAACATATAATTGTCCATGTGAAAAGCAATCTGTGCATAGATCTATATCACACAATTCTAAAGATTGGCCCTAAGCTTTGTTGATCATGATTGCAAACACCAATTGAATTGGGAATTGCAACTCTTAAATTGAAATGGCATATCTGTTGGAATCATAGGAATGCGAGGAATGAGGACATTTTTACCTTTGAAAGGTCCTGTCAAGATTGTTTCTTCTATGACGTTGCTCATTAATTTTTTTACTGAAAGCTGTGTGCCGTTGCAAAGCTTTGGCTGGTTGATATTTCGCAACATGATAATTGGCATGCCGATTTTCAGTTGCAGTACGTGCAGTGGCATCCCTGGCAGATCGAGTGAATTCAAAAATTTGATTGGATAATTAACTGCTGCATCTGCTTCCACAACAGTGTCCACGGACTTGTATGTGACTGCCTCGCTTTGAATGTTACACTGAATAATATTGTTAAGTTCGTAGACGTTTTGTTCTTGGCCGCAAGAATAGCTCGTTCACTCAGCCAATTGTGATTCTTATAATTGGTTTGAATATTGGGAAATACTTTTTCAACCAATTCTTCCTTTGACATCACTAAATTGCAGAAGTTATGAGGCAATGAAATTCGTCCTGAGGTCAGATCAACCGGCACTTTTCCGTTTCCAATTTCTAGCAATTGATGTGAGAATATCTCAGCTCATCGATCGTTTTGCAGCTGGACACGCATATTTGTAGTTAATTTTAACATCTTTATGTTTCGCCACAAAGTAGAGTATTTCAGGCAAGCATTTATTTCGTCTGCTGGTGTCGATCAGGAATTACAGGTAATGTTTGCCTGAAATCTCCTGCAAACAATATTAATGCATTCCCAAATAGTCTGATGTTTCCACGCAAATCTTGCAATGATCGATCAAGAGCCTCAAGCGATTTTTTATGCGCCATTGTGCATTCATCCCAAACAATAAGTTTGCATTTCTGCAATACTTTTCCCATGCCGGATGCTTTGGAAATGTTGCACGTGGGAGTTTCAATGAATTGCATGTTCAATGGCAATTTCAAAGCGGAATGAGCAGTTCTTCCATCTGGTAGCAATGTCGCAGCTATTCCAGATGATGCAAGAGCTAAGGCCATGTCATTCTGGGATCGAATTGCTGCCAGAATCAATCTAATTAGGAATGTTTTACCAGTTCCTCCTGGTGCATCTAAGAAGAAGATTTCTCCAACCCCATTATTAACAGCTTGCATTATTTGATCGTAAATGCGTTTTTGCTCAAGCATTAGCTTAGAAATATTTGATTGCAAAAGATCACCCGTGTTGTAATTTTGTTCACGACGCAATTCTACATCGAACGAAGCAGCAGCAGATCAATTCGGTAATGGTATCCCCAATTGATTGAGAACTTTGTTCGTGATTTCTAAGCACAAATCTTCAATCATTATCAATGCTTTGTTGTAGATTTCTGCTGTGAAATCCATGTTCATGTTTGAATTTTCCTTGCGTATTCAACCGAAAATATCTTCAGCCATGTGCGATTTATATTTCTCCCATAACTCTGTTGGAGATGAAGGAGAGCAGGCAGTCAATATGATTGCAAACAATGCACGAATTTGATTTGGATGTGACATGTTGCACGCATCATTAATGCATACATCCCATGACCAATTTATTGGTCATTCTCCAATAAATTCAGAGCTTCACATGCACTGCGGAAAGTGGCATGTGTAACGCCGTTGACAATTCTCAATTGCTGGAAAGACATTGGACCAGGCACATTTACCAACATTTACCAACCGGGCATGCGAAGAAAGAAGCATTCATCTTGATTGGGATGCATGGTGTACAGTCTGCCTATTGTAGTTTCTTTGAATATGCCAGATTGTCCGTCGACTCGCTCTCTTTGTTTGCGTTGTTCAAATGATTTTCTACTCGCATTCCATGTGTAATATGTAGGCATTTCCGAATACAACAGTGTTTTTGCAAACGCATCATTTTGACATAACATGAAGAAAGCAGTTAACGTTGTAGCTGGTGGATTCAGGGCTATTTGTTGCACATTTGCAGCTGTGAAATAAACACGTTGTCCATTTTCTAGATGTACTGCTAAGTGAACAACAGCTGGACTTCGTTCATGTATATAAAATGAAAGAATTCGCCATACAGCTTCATTTGTGCTTATGTATCTTCCAGCCTGATACTGTGCGATTTCATCGATATGTATGATCGCATTGCTATATGATATAATATAGATAAAATATAGTATAGTATATGATATAATATAGATAAAATATATGATATATATATATATATCTAATAGCAGGCCACCACATAGTCATTAAGCCTAATCAAAATCTAACTTCAGCATATTATGGCTATAATCAACATAAAATTAGAGAAAAATTAAAAAATCTGTAAAAACCTTTTTTAATATAACGAAATAATATACAGCGCTACAGAACAATACTCGATATCCATGAACAACCTCTGTGAACTGACGGCTAGGTCACATAGTAAGCTATCATGGGATTATTGTAACCAATGAGATAGCATGTGTTGCTTTTACATCCAACAGATGGCGCTGTTTTTTAAAAAAAGCATGTTTTTACCTGTCACAGGTGTGACATCTATATAATAAGTATATAAAAACACGCGCGTATTTGAGTGCAACGTTGTGTCAAAATTTCAAACCAATCGGTGAAGAACTTTCGTAGATTTAAGGTAAGGAACAAACGAACATTTACATTTTTATTTATATAGATTTGCTGGATTTATATATTAGCAAATTATCTAAATAATAATATATTATAAAAAATAATAATCAGCATAAATGTAGTAAGTAAATTTCTATTTATTACCAGATTTCTTTATCATCACATTTTGTGATCATAGAATTTATTTGAATAAAAATACTTCCAAATTTATATACTACATAAATCTGATCATCATAAATTTGACTTTACATAAAAAATTCAATTCTAATATTCAAAATATGTTTTAACTTAAAATAATATATATATGTTATGTTGGTGTGATATATTATTTTATGATATGTTTCAACCCTTGGATATCAGAATTAGTATTTTTAATTTTTCCATAATAATTGTAAATAATTTCTGTAAGTACTTTCAGCAGCATAAATGAGGAAGACCATAATTATTGAAGTAAAATAAAAATTATATATTCAAAATTATAATCAGAAAATAAAGCAGATTACTTTTAATCTAAGTAATCAGTTTTACATTCAAGGAATTAATTCTAATTATTTATATATTAAATCTATATTGATTTTATAACCAACTGTTTCAAAATAAATGGCTTTTTATTTCTAAAATCAATTGGTTCTCAACTTTTTTTACAACCATGGATTATTTGGTTAGTAAACAATTCAGATGATAATAGAATAAGTTTACGGATCATCACTAATCCATGGACCACAGATTGAGAAACATTGTCCTAATTTATAAACTTTTATGGCTAAATAATTTTAATTAAAAATATTAACTTACTTTCTAACATTCCTTTGCATAAATTTTATTTAAATCCTTATTTTCATGCTATCTGGATAAAATTACAGTTTATGTAAGTATTTTTTCCCTCATTATAGTTAAATGTTTAAATCTTTTCTTATTAATAATTTATACAGTATATGAATTTTTTGGAATTAGTGAAATATATTTAAGGTATAGTTTTTTTTACTAGCATAATTTGATAGATTATCCTTTATTTTGTAATGACAATTGAAGAAGTTAACTTTGACCTATCCTATTTTTATTTTATTATGCACTCTATTATTTAATTATCGTTATTTTCCTATATGCTAACGTATTATATTTTAGTTTAAAAGTTAACTTACTTCCACCTTCTCCGTCGTAGTTGGCAATCACGTGATACGGAGTCGGAACCCGTATCCGGAAGAGCTATCCCGGTTAATGATGTCATCTTATCTACATAAATTTTACCACTGAAACTGATATGTGAAAATAAGAATGATCCATATCGGTATTTTGTTCGATATATAAATTAATTGTAAAGATAATGACATGAATGAATTACTCTGTAAACTAATAACTTTGAACTTGTTACGTATAAGTATGTAAATGAGCGAATGCGGAAATGTTCGTCACTCACGTATAAAAGAACGACGCAATCGACAAGTTTTTTGAGGTGCTGAATTTCCAGACGTAGAATTGGTGAAAGTGACAATTGAGTTTCTTGTAAGGATCGACTATTAATTGAAGTTTGTATCGGAAGTGGAGGTAGTAGAGTTTAAGTAATATTTAAGGTTCCTTTTGTGGATAATTGATTGTTGATATTTGAATTGGATTAAATAAGTTTTGTTGTTTATTTCATTGTGCTTTATTTCGTTTAAATAAAGCTTTAATTAACACTTTTGTAAGTGTTTTGAGTCTAATAAATTTATATTTTCTTATTATCTAATTTTTTTGAGAAATTCTTTAATTTATTAGTGTAAGTTCTAACCTCGTTTGTTCGTTTCACTTCTAACACTTAATTGGCACTTTAGTAATAAGTTCCGATTTCCGTTTCGTCAGTTAGACGTCACGTGGTTGTTGGATTGTTTTATAATTACTTAGTATTTAAGTTAGAACTTAGAAAAGACCTGAGCTCAGGCAGAATTCTGGAATTTGCAGAGTCGCTAACCGTTAGGCTTAGTTAATAATTAATAATATCAACATTTGTTCTAATCCGCGACTTTGCAACAGTACATATAAATGCTGAAATTAAAATGATCCTTTAGAGATGAATGTCATTCAGATAATCCTTGACTTAAAACACCATCAACTTTACCACTATTTAACAGGGTTGCAGAGTCAGAGTCAGGGAGTCAGATGTTTTTTGGGTGGAGTTGGAATCGGAATCAGATCTTACAAATTTTAGGAAGTCAGAGTCAGATTTTTTTTAAAGGTGGAATCAATTTGAATCATTTACCATCTGATTCTGCATCCCTGGGTTGCAGAGTCGGAGATTTTTGGGTGGAGTTGGATTTTTAAACTGCCCGGAGTTGGAGTCGAATCTTACAAATTTTAGGGAGTTGGAGTTGAAGTCAGATTTTTTTTAAAAGGTGGAGTTGGAGTCAGATCATTTGTCATCTGACTCTGCAACCCTGCCATTTAACCTTAAAACAATGATACAATCTATAATTATATTTCTGGAAATGCTTGTTTTTTATTAGTATATTATAGTAAGTGATTTGCCAGTGGGATCACGTGGAACTAGACACGGAGTGGTACGGTGCCAAGAGAATACAGTTAGCCTCTGTCTGTACTAGAACAAAGTTCTAATAAAATGTATTCTGCATATTTAAATGTTTAAAAGCTGTTTTTATTTAAATAACTCCACATTATGACATGGTGGCAGCTGAGGGATGTGAATAAGTAGAAGATAGAACAGAATACTTCGAAATCGGAATTAGAACATAAGTAATATTATTCAGTTTCATTATGGATATAAAAGCTCTGACAAATATGAAGCTAGATGGGAATCTAGCAGAAAACTGGAATAAATTTAAGCAAAAATATTTTCTGTATTTGGAAGCAACCGAGAAGATGGCCAAACCTGATAAATTAAAGGTGGCTTTGCTTTTGACCTCCATGGGAGAGGAATGTATTGATATTTTTAATAGTTTTAAACTGGTTGCTGAGGATGCAGAAAATTTTAATACTGTTATTAAATCTTTCGACGAATATTTTGAACCGAAGAAGAATACAGTTATTGCTAGATATAAATTTTTCAATTGTAAACAGCCGGAAAACAAAAGTATACATTCTTTTGTCACTAACTTAAAGAATTTAGCAAAGGAATGTTCTTTTGATACTCAAAAAGAAAGTTTAATTCGAGATTTATTAATTATTGGTATTAGAGATCTAAGCATTAAGGAAAAGTTATTAATTGATTCAGAATTGAATTTAACAAAAGCTATAGAATACTGCCGAGCTAAAGAATCTACAAATAAAGTTAATGAAAGAAGGCAATTCAAAATTGGATCAAATAGATTAGTTAAAACTAAGAAAATTTTTAAGAAAAATGCCATTAATACAAAGGCAAATGTTCAAAGTGTAGAGGCAAATGTCCTGCCTGGGTAAAAAAATGTAGACGATGTAAGAAATTGAACCGTTTTGCCATTGCCTGTAAATATAAAGGAATCAGTGAATTGGAAGATACTATAGTTAACGAAAATGAAACTACAGAAAGTGATAACAACTTCCTGTTAGAATCGATAATATGTCAAGTACAGAATAATTCTGAATGGAGAGAGACAGTCCTTGTTAATAACACTAAAATCGCATTCAAAGTGGACGCTGGGGCTGAAGTAAATATATTGTCAATATCTAACATGTAAGTTTAAAGAACTAGACTATAACGAAAGTTTGAAGAAAACAGAGGCCTGAAGTCATACACTGGTCATAATCTTAAGGTAATAGGTATATATGAAAATGTATATATGAAAAACAAACTGAATCATTAGAATTTTATATAGTTGATCATGATTCTAATCCTTACAGTATAAACAGCTCTTGCTATATCTAACTGGAACACAGTAAAAAGCTCTAGTTGCAAGGCACAAACACTTTTTATTAATCTAAAACGATTTCGGACCAGGGTTATAGTCCAACTTCAGTAGAAATATTACTTAACTTAACATATTCTATCTAGTAGAAACGTTACTTATCTTAACATATTCTATTCTACTAACTTAACATATTCTACTTAACTTAACATATTAACTTAACATATTCTAGAGAACGATAGAATATGTTAAGTTAAGTAACGTTTCTACTGATGTTGGACTATAACCTGGTCCGAAAACGTTTTAGATTAATAAAAAGTGTTTGTGCCTTGCAACTAGAGCTTTTTACTGTGTTCCAGTTTGATTCTAATCCTTTGCTAGGATTGCATGCTTGTGAAAAATTGGGTTTTATAAACAGAAATCAATCCAAGAGTATAAATGCTGTAAGACATACAATTTTTGAAGACTTCAAAGATATATTTTCTGGAAAATTAGGAAAATTGCCTTAAAAATATGATATTAAATTGAAAGAAAATGCAGAACTGAAAATTGCGCCACCACGAATTATTCCTATGTCTCTAAAAGATAAAGTAAAATCAGAATTAAAGAAGATGGTCACGGAAGGTATTTTAAAGGAAGTAACTGGGCCTACTGATTGGGTGCATCCGATAGTAGTTGTACAAAAACCGAACAAGAGGGTCAGGATTTGCATGGATCCCAGAGTCTTAAATAAATTCATAAAACGGGAACACTACCCAATACCGACACAGCAAACTATATTTTCTCAGTTGGAAGGATCTAAATATTTCTCTGTTTTAGATGCCTCATCAGCATTTTTGCAAATTCCGTTATCTGAACAAAGCTCGAAATTCTGCACAA
Source organism: Olivierus martensii (assembly GCA_000484575.1). NCBI lineage: Eukaryota > Metazoa > Arthropoda > Arachnida > Scorpiones > Buthidae > Olivierus > Olivierus martensii. Next base: position 50,966 of record AYEL01085889.1, read on the forward strand.
TAGCGACTCCATTTGGAAGATATAGATACTGCCATCTGCCATACGGTCTTAGCAGTTCCCCAGTGATATACCAAAAAACTATTGATAGCATTTTTATGGGACTAAAGGGCACAGTAGTCTATATAAAAGAAGAAGGTTCCAACTCTCTGCTTTTACATCCTAAGCAATGTATACAGTCTTTATTTGTTCATCTTTTTAATATTTTTGTTATTTTAATATATACTTTTATATTTTAATATTCTGTTAAAATTTTCATGATTTTGTTCTTTCTTAATGTTGTTTGAATCTTTTTAAATTGTAATAGAATGTTAAATAACTTGTGTTCGAATTTTAATAGAATGCTTTCTAATCAAACCTTTTAAATATGTTCTATGTTAATGTTATATTGGAGTGTTATCTAAAGGAAACATTGTACTGAAGAGGGACCGGTGACAGGTCCGAAAACGTTTTACTGTAATAAAACGATTTTGTACTTGCTCGTAGTGCTGTATGGATTCTGAACTCATATGTTAAGTGTTATAGATTAAATAAATAAATCAATCTTTCATCAATTCTGTTGTCATCTATGCATTTTTTTGTGCTCAAATTATAACACACCTAGGAAAATTTTCCTTGGGTACAGATTTTATTTAAAATAATAAAAGGTGGCAATTTGTTTCCATCAGTGGTTATAAATGGCATTATAGTAATTCATGATTTTTTTATAATTAAAATAGGGCCAGATACAATTTACTATCAAACAGCAACTGGATTAAATCGGAAAAATACAAACTGGAGACCACCAAATAAACTGTTATCAACAGTCATAATAATATGCGTACGCGTAGAGCATAAAGCAAAAACCTGAATGTTGAGGCGTGGGAGATCGGAAGAAATAAAATGTTAAAATATTTGCTTTGAATTTAAGCCGCACCTAAATTTTACATCTTAAAAATTTGAATAAAAACTGCAGCTTAAATTTGAAGTAATATGGTATTAAAAGTTTAGTTTACTTCTAAATTATTATAGTAGGGGTTATTTCAGCTTAAAATATTTGATTTGATCTAAAAGTATTGTTCTTCATATTATTGGTGATAAAAAAAAAAATCAATAATATATAAAAAAAACATTTTTACACAGGAAACTTTTATTTCAAATAGCAATTTTTATCTTTAATATAATCATTTTCATCTATCAATTATAAAGTAGGAAAACATTTCCTTGATACTAGTTAGCTGATGATGATCTTATGGAAAGCAAAAAATGATGCTGTTTGAAATTAACACAAACTCGAATGGATTAAAGAGCAAGCACTACATCATGGGTATGCAGAGAATACCATTACTCATTTATGGGATAAAATATCTAGAGGGACAATTATAAGAACAAACAAGGAAATGGAAAGAAACAATAAATCATTCTACACGGTTGATATGAATCCCATTACTCTTAAGTACAGAAAGAAATTAGAAAAAATCACAGGATATAAACTTGCATTTAATAGAAGGAACACAATGTTCAATATTTTAAGGAATGACAAAAACAAAATCGATCCCTCCTCTTTCCCAGCCATATACAAAATTCCAGCCCTGGATAAAGATTTTAATCAGAATCTTAAATATATAGGGTATACCGCTAGATCATTGAAGAAAAAAATTCAAGAACATAAACATGATATCCAAAATAATGCAGCATCAACAGCCTTAGCACAGAAAGCTATAATTAGTGACTTAGCAATAGACTGGAATAATGCAAAACTATTATTAAAAGAAAAAAAATCCTAAAAAAGGTAGGGTTGCTGAAACTTTAACAATCTTTGATAAAAGGTATGCTCAACCTAGACCTATTAATAAAGACAATCCTGCTACAATCAACAATGCTTGGAAGTGGTGCAAAAAACAAAATAACATCTTTCATATGAGTTTCTCTCTTTAATTAATTTTTCAATAATTAATTTAATGAATATCCATATTTTATATTATTTTATGTAATATTAAATTTACATGTATGATTATAAATTTATTTTTGTATTTTATTCATTTATGTTTTTGTAATTAATACATTACCATAGTAACCAACTTTAAAATATTGTGTGTGTTTTTTAGAATTATTTGTTGTTCTGCTGTTAATGGAAGTTGATGATGATTTTTAAAATAAATTGAAAGTGCTTCTTCCTTTGATTGATTCTTATTTTATTTACATTTTGTGTATAATTTTATTTTCCTGCCATAGTTCTTGTAGTAGAAGAGTTTATATCAGTTTGGCAGTGTAACTGTTTGTAATTTTGTATTATTGATATAATCTTATATAGTTGGTTTTTTTTTTTTTTCAAAGTTTTATAAATATATCATGAGAGAAATATTTTATGTGATTTATAAAAGTATATTTAATCATAAATTTTTCCCAAGTACTTTTAAATTTTTTATATAAGGATAACATGTAATTTGTTTATTAATATTAAATTTTATCTATAAAATATTCTTTGTTTGAAAAATCATAGAATTTTTTATAAAATATTTTATATGTTATGAAATTGATTTTGTAAGAAAAGTAATTGGTTCCCTATGGATGCAGATTGCACTAAAAAGATACATCTGGATACAAAATGAGAGAGATATTTCCAGCAGTGGATGAAATAAGAAAGGATGATGAATTGATTTTGAATTTAATGTGTGTTAATTTATTTTTATCTTATAAAAATTTCAGGTTACAGAATGGGTGACAAAAGGATAAAAAATTTATTGGAAACTACATCAATCCATATTCTACCAAGTATTGATGACAAAGGATTTACTGTAGCTGTTCCTGGAGAATGCAAAAATACTTTAGATCCTGCTTTAGATATTTCAAACAAATTTGGAAAAGAATATGAACAAATGTTTGGTACTGTTGAAATTTTGAAAGGATATATGAATGCCTATCAATACACTGCACTTCTCTCTATAGAAAGTGCTGGTTTATCTATTCAGTAAGTAATATGCAATATAAGTAGCTAATATACTAATTCATAAAAATGATGATGTGATTAGTCACATAATCATAAAAAAATTAAAAACAGTAATTTATAGTACAAATGTATTTTGTTTTCATTGTTGTAATAATTTATTCTAAATATGAGGGAAGGTCAAAAAGTTCTTACTCTCATCATGATGCAGATGTGCTAGGGATCTGAAATTTGATTCTCCAATTCTTCCTTCTTTACACATCCACCTTTTTTTTAGGCCACACATTTCTCACACCTGTAGAATAGTTGTTTAATTCCATCTTTGTAGAAATCGGCAGATTTGGAGGCAAAATAGCTCATCACAACAATAATATCTCTTTATCATTGAAGAAACTTCTTTTCCATAAAAATTTTTCATATTTTGAAACAGAAAAAAGTCTGAAGGTACCAGCTTGGGAGAATATAGGAGATGGAGCAAGGTTTCATAGCCATATTTACACAGAAAAGTGACTGTTTCTGTAGCTTGGTGGGCAGGTGCATTGACTAGCAACAGCATATCTTTTGACAGAAAACCACATCTTTTTACTTGATATAGTCCTGTTATTTTTGTGGTGAGTACTTGTAATATGCACCTGTTATTGTCAATATAACACCTTTGCTATCCCAAAACACAGACAATATAATGTTGCTGGACAGTCTTTTCTTGAGTCATCTTATAGATTGATATAGCCACATTTGAATTCCTGTTTCCATATTTCACAGTCTTGTATGATAGACATTCATTGCCATATACAACTGACGTCTCTTTGTGGATTGTTTGTACAGTTTCCCTTGAAAATGGAGGAACTGTATCATATCCCAATACTCAGTTTTATCTAGCATGACACCTTCTTCTACTATCATGCTTGTAACTCTGGTTAAACAGGACCTGTAAAAACAAAAAAAGGCATGTGTTTTAATAAGACTAACCTATCATTGTTTATAATTGCAGATCTATCTGTGATTGCACATATACAACGTGGTAAAGGTAAGAACTTTTTGGCCTCTCCTTGTAATGTTTAAAAATATAGTATACTCTCTAAAATTCTATACCTTCTAAAATTAAGAAATGCTATTCTAAAGAGATAAAAGTCATGTTCAATTTAAAATATGTAATTAGACAGATGGAGAAAAAACAATCTGTTGTAATAAAAATATTTTATTGCAGAATGACTACTTTCCTAAAATGCATGTTATATTTAAAATAAACAAAACATATTATAGAATAGATTAGAACCAATATTCCATGAAATAATCTAAAATTTTCAGCCAAATACAATTAATCTTTCATTGATTCATCTAGAAAGAAATACTTATTCTCTCTGTATTTGCTTATAAATGAATAAATGAAATGAAGATTAATTGTATTTGAATGAAAATCTTAAATTATATCATGGAATAAGGAATTATAATATATCCTATAACACATATTGTATATTTTTAATGTAGTATAAGTAGAAAAAATATCCAAAGATTGCTTGAAATTGTATTAATCAAAAATTTATTATAAAGTGCTTTTGAAATATTATCTTTTTATCATTAAAATAAAGATATGTAAATACAAAACATTAAAATGATTAGAACAAAAATTTTAAATTACACATTCCTATAAACTTAAATTATATAATACAGTGGGTGATCGATTAATGAACATAATCCGTTCCAAGACAATGTTCGTTATCCGAATGTTAAAAGATTCTATTTTTGTTTTTTGTTTTAAAAAAAATTTTAAATTGTTAGAATGCTACATAACTGAAATTTTATTTGTATTCCACTCTAAATTATTATTTGATTCTTGTCATAATAAAAGACTTATACTGAGGAGGGACTGTGACAGCGTCTGAAAACGTTATATAGCAATAAACTGTATTCCTTGCTAATAGTGCTTTCTGAATTATCTTATACACATAAAGCAAGTGGTTTCTTATAAGTATCTTATAAGTATGCTTTATGTTATTGCTTTATGTTAAGAACACTATTGACATTTTTATATCTTAGCTCATCATCCTTTATTGTAGAAAGTTATTATCTGTTTTCTGTTATCACAAAATTTAGAATATTTTACTGTTTATTTTCTCCAGAATTTTCTCTTATAAAGTAAATAATTTTTGAATAATTAAATACTCATTTAGACTTTCAAATTAGCATTGCAGTGATGTTGGTATCTACTCCCTGAGATCAAAGCTAATGTAATTATTAAATTCAACATAGTCTTAGATATTATAATGTTTCCTCAATTATAAGTGTACAATTTTTGAGCATTTGTAACCCCTTCAGTGTCTTTGCTATGTATAGTTGTCATGATCTGATTATACTTGTGTGCCAATGATGTGTATACAGGGTGTGTCAGCTAAACCTGGACAAATTTCAAATTGAATTTCCTGCCATATTTTACATCAGCACTACGATGCTGCTGATGTTTTAGTAAGCCAGACAGATGATGTGTTTGAGGATAAGTACAAAATGGATGATCAATTAAGATCGAGTACAGAATATAATCGGAGAGCAGCGATAATCGAAGGCCTTCGTGCTGGACATTCACCTTCCGAAATAATTCGGTATAATCGAAGGCCTTCGCGCTGGACGTTCACCTTCCGAAATAATTCAGTTCTTTAACTTCGCACTGGACGTTCACCTTCCGAAATAATTCAGTTCTTTAACTATGGCTGGACGTTCACCTTCCGAAATAATTCAGTTCTTTAACTATCCAAGATACATTCACCTTCCGAAATAATTCGGTTCTTTAACTATCCAAGATCGACGACTTATAATGTTGCTGCTAGATATGCGGCTTCAGAGCAGTCTGAAGGAGGTTCTGCCAACCCGGCAAGGAAGAACCATTCCAGGGGGAGATTGTAAAGGACACCGGAAGTTGTCCAAAAGACTCAAGAGCTCATCTCAGAGAACCCAGGGCAATCTCTCAGGCAGTTGGCAAAAACATTGGGTGTGAGTGAGGCCACAATGCGTCGAATTGCAGAATAGGACCTACGGTACAAGTCCTACTTCATAAAAGTATGACAGATGCTGTCTGATGCCGCTAAAACAAAGAGAGTTGCTCGCTGCAACTTGCTTCTGTGTTCAATGAAGAATGAAGCTGCAGGACG